>BDRX01000211.1:0-37128 GCA_003203535.1 Raphidocelis subcapitata | reverse complement strand
GGGGGGGGGGGGGGTGGGTTGCGGGGCGGCGCGTTTGGGGGGGGGGGGGGGGGGGGGGGTGCGTTGGGAGGCGCGTTTGGGGGACGTGCCGATGCCAGGGGTTGGGGCGGGGGAGGGGGGAAGGTTTCGGCGGCGCCAGGCGAGACGCGGGGCGCGCCGCTGGCCGGCGGCGCGGCGGCGCACGGAGCGGATGCCAAGGGTTGGATACAAGGAGCGCACAGCGCCCCGCCCCCAGCCCGGCGGTTCCCCCCAACCTCCCAAAAAAACAAAAGGGCGCACCTTGACCACCTCCTGTCCCACAAAGCCGCCAAACATCGCTGCCATGGGGTTGAGCTCGCCGCTGGCACCTGGGGGGTTGGGGTGGGGTGGCGTTTTGGTTGGGTTTGCGCAAGGTTGGGGTTGGAGCGGCGGCGCGCCTGCCACGCCCACACAGCGAAGCCAACAACAGCAGCTGCGGCCGCCCAATGGGAGAGCGCCGCCGGCACCCCCCCCCCCGCCCCCCCTCGCGCACCGCACGCGAACTTGCGCAGCAGCCCCTTTGCGGCGTCGTCCAGCTCCGCGCGCGCGTCGCGGGGCGCCTTCTCGTTGGCTGCGGCCACCAGGTCCAGCAGCTTGGCGGCGTCGCCGGCGTGGCCGGGGCGGGGGGGGGAGCCGGACTCGGCCTGGTTTTTTTTTTGCAGGCGGGCGGGGGGTGCGTGGTGGGCCCAAGCGGCGCACAGGAGCCCGCGCGTGAGGCGCCTTTTTGCGGGGCCAGGCCGGCGGCGCGCCGCCCGGCCGCAGCCGCGCTGTGCGCCGAAGTTTGCAGCCCGCGCGCAAACCGGCAACCATCCGACCCTTGCCCCCCCACTGGCAACAGCCTCACCCCCTCCCCTCCTGCGCCCCCTCCCCCGTAAACCCCCCCCCCCCAAAAAAAGGGCGCACAATGAATGCGTCCAGCGCCTGGAAGGCGAGGTGCAGCAGCGGGGAGCGCTCCAGCTTTGAAAAGTCGGACAGAAGGAACTCCCCGGGGGACTCGAGGGCCTGGAGTTTTGGCGGTTGGGGGTGCTGGGGGTGAGTGGTTGGGGTGCTGGGGGGTTCGCCTGGGGGCAGGGCATGCGGGCTGGCAGGTTGCGGGGCGCCGCGCGTCTGGAAAGCCAAGCAGCAGCGCCCCCCATCCCCCGCCCGCCGCCCCCCACGGCAAGAGACTGACGGCAGAACCCCAGCCGCCAAAGCAACGCCCCCCAAGAGAAAGGAAGCGACCGCCACCCCCCCCCCGCTCGCCTCCTCCAGGCTCTTGAACGCCAGCGTCTTTGGCTCCTTGAACTGCGTCACGATGCCGCCCCGCAGGTACTCCCCGTACTTGCCCGTGTCCAGGTCGAGCTCGAAGGAGTGGGCCTTGCAGTTCTTAACGCGGATGGGCTTGTGGCCGTTGAGGGCCTCCATGCCCACCACCTCGCTGAACGTCACCAGGTCGCCGTCCTGGCGGCGGTTTCGGTTTTTGGGGGGGGGGATGGAGGGAGGCGGCGGTGCGGGTCGGGGGGCTGGTCCACCATGCGGGGAAAACAACACCCCCAGCCCTCTCTGCTGCGGCAGCAGGCGGGGCAAGCTCCTCCCCCGCCTTTCGAGCTGCACTCCTGCCGCCCAGCCGCCCGTCAGCCCAGCAGCGCGCGCGTCCGCATGCATGCGTGCGTATGCGCGCGCACCTGGAACTGCAGGCGCTCGTCGTCGATGCAGGTGACCAGCGCGGGGCTGCCGCTGGAAATGGACGCCACGATGCCGCTGTGGGGCTCCTCGCCTGCGCGGCGGGCGGGCGGGCGGAGCGACAGCGGCGTGTGTGGACGTGTGCGGGGCCGCACATGCATTGCGCTGCTGCGTGCCACGCGGTGCATGCGGCCTCAGCGTGCCGCGCAGCATGCGCCCACGGCCTCTGCGCCAAGCAGGCAGCGCCGGTCCAGCCCCAGCCCGCCGGTCCCGCCGCTCCTGACAAAGCCCGCCCCGCCCACCGTCGGTGTCGAACACCCGGAACGCGGGCCCGAAGTCGCAAAACACGCTGGCAAACACGCCGCGCGTCTCCGCGCGGACGAACGCGATGGGCGGGCTGGCGGCGCGGCAGATCTCGTCGATGCGCTTCGACTCCTCCAGGCCCGAGTTGGTGAGGACCACGACCTGGCGGGGTGCGGTTGTTCGGGGGGCGTTGCAGGGGGTCGGGTGGACGGCTCACCCCCGCTGCCGGCTGCCGAGTGGCGGGCAGCGCACGGCGGGGGCAAGCGCACGAGGCGGCGCCACCGCGGGGCGCGCGCGCGCGCGCGCATCGCCTGCTGCGGGACGAGCCAGCGTGCGCGCTGCCCCCTGCGCAGCGGCTGGCGCGGTGCGTCGCGGCCAATGAGCCCAGAGCCGTCGCCTGGGCGGCCGCCCCGCGGCGAGTGCCGCCCACAGCGTGCGCAGCGCGCGGCGCGCGCCGCGGCCGCCGCCGGCCCCCCGCGCCCGCGCCGGCCCACCTGGAACTGGCGCAGGAAGTCGGCGGTGAGGTCCTCGGTGCTGGCCGTGACCTCCACCGCGGTGTTGAGCTCCTGCAGCTTGTCGCGGCATGCCTCGGCCCGGTTCTGGCCCACGTCCTCCTGCGTCAGGTAGAACTGCGCGCCCAGGTCGCGCGTCTCCACCGCCTTGGTGTCGTGGATGGTGACGGCCCTCACACCGGCGAGGATGACGTTCTTGGCTGCGCGGGCGAGGGCACGAGGGGCCGGCAGGCGCGGCGCGCGCGCTCAGATCGCCCTTCCCCGAGCATGGGAGGCTCCCCTGGCCGCCCCGCCCCTCGCGATCGGGCGCGAGAGAAAGGTACTCACCCACTTCCACGCCCAGGCCGTTCATGCCCGCCACAAGCACGCTGGCGGTCTGGAACTTGCGGAAGGCCTCGCGGCCATACACCGCCAGCTGCCTGCTGTGCAGGTTCTCATCGATAAAGTCGGGCTCGGTCTGCATCTTGCTGCGCTTGCTCTGCTCGGGGTGATCGGTGTCTGCGTCTGTAGAGGACGCGCGCTTCATGCTCCCTTCACCTGCATGTGAGCGCTCATTGCACGCATGCACGGGGCTATGAACGCGCGAAAGATTGTGGGCGGGGTCGGCGCGATCATGGGTGAATGGGCGGCGACGGCGGCGCGAAACGGCGGCCGCCGCGCAGCTGCTCGCCGCTCGGCCGCCGCGGGCCGGCCTGGATGCGGCTGCAGCTGCGGCTGCGCGCTTGCAGTGCTCCAGGAGCGATGGCAGGGGAGTTCCGGCGGCCTCGCATGCCTCTGCCGTCGCAGTCCGCGGTCGTACAGCACGCGTGCCCGCCCCAGCGCACGTGTCACCCAGCGCTGGTGGTTATTACACCCTGCCGCCTGCAGTCACCGCCCATGAATGCTAGAGCAAATGCAAAATGCGCCGGCGCAGGCGTAAACGTGCGTGGGCGGGTTGCCGCTGCGCTGCCTGTTGGCTACCGGTAGTGACTACCGCTGCCTCCTGACCACAAATACCCAGATGTCATCGTCGCGCCAGTCATCGTTCAGCTCCTCACCCGGCACCTGAACGGGCAGCGCAGTGTTTGAGAGGGGGTACGAGTTGGGGGGGGGCGTGGTAAAAGCCTGCTTGGCGTGTCATCGGCTAGCCAAGACCTGGGGCCAGGTGCGCACTGCGGCACCGCGGCAGCCAAGCGGGCGGGCGGGTACAGCACCGCATGCAGTCAGCCCCCCCCCCCCCCCCCCCCCCCCCCCCCCCCCCCCCCCCCCCCCCCCCCCCCCCCCCCCCCCCCCCCCCCCCCCCAGCCCCCCCCCCCCCCCGCGCCGCACCCTTTCAACGTAGTACCCTCTCTGCACCAGCGCCCTCACAAACTGCGCCACCCCCGTGTCTGTGCGCAGCTCGACGGCAACCAGCACCGAAGGCCCGCCGCCGGCGCCGGCGCCGCCGCTGCCAGGGCCGGCGGCGGCGTGCGGGGCGCCGCCGTTGGCCTCGGCCGCAGCCGTCCCTCCGCCGCCGCCGCCGCTGCCGCCCAGCAGCATTGCCAGCGTGCCCACCAGCGGCCCCAGCGTTGCCGGCTCGTAAACCAGGTCGGACAGCAGGACCAGGTCAAAGCCGCCCTCAAAGCCGGCCGCGTCGGGCAGGGGGCCGCCCCACTCGTAGGGCACCGCCGCCACGGAGCCGCCGAGCGCGTTGGCCTGGGCGCGTTTGGGCGCGTTTTGATTGGGGGGCGGCGCTGGCTGCTGAGCGGGCCCTCCCCCAACCCAGCAGGATGCCGGGTCGACTGCACGTTTCGGCGGGCTGGCGACGGCGCACCATCGCACACGCGCTGCCGCAGCCTGCTATCATGGCGGCTTGACCTGCCGGCACGCAGCGCCGCGGGGCGCACCTCGATGTTCTGATTGAGCAGGCCCATCAGGTGGGGCCGGTCCGTCAGCAGCACCCGCGCCGCGCCCAGCAGCGCCGCCGCGAGCCCCACTGCGCCCGTGCCTGCGCCCAGCTCCAGCACGCGCGCGCCGGCCAGCGGCACGCCCCGGGGCCGCGCCGGCTCCCGCTGCGCCTGCTGCTGCCGGAGCTTTGCCAGGTAGTGGATCAGCACCAGAGCCTGGGGAGGGAGGGAGGAAGGGAGGGAGGGATGGGGGCGCGCAGCGGCGCCGCCGCAGCTCGGCAGTCGGCATGCATGCGCGCCGGGCCCTCGCAGCTGCTCCATGCGCCCGGCCCGCGCCGCCCCCTCCGCACCGAGTCCCATACGACGGCGCCCGCATCGTCCGCGAGCACCTCGGAGCCGGTGTCTGCCTGGTGCACCGTCAGGGCCCGGTCGCAGCCCGGGAGCTCGACCTCGCGGACCGACATGCCCCGGTCACGGCGCGGCGGCGGCGCGCCGGCGGGGTGGAAGGCCGGGAGCCCGGCGCTGCGTGCGTGCGGTGCGGCAACCGCAAGGTGGTGGTGCACACGCTGGTGGTTCAACGCGCTGGGCGATGCAGATCGAGTCAGGAACTGCGATCTGAGCTGGCTTTAAAGAGGCAAACAGGTCGCGTTCGATTCCTATTCCAATTTGTAAACTTTTGCGGCAACGCGTGGACGCTGGTGCTGCGTGAAAAGGAAGCAGAAGAGTCCCGGCGAGCAGCTGTTCGTCGGAGCAGCTGCGCGTGCGGCGTGCGCATGCTCGTCGCGGTCGCACTGACCGCAGGAGTGCGCACCAGCACCGCCAGCAGGGCCTGCGGCGCGGCGGGGTGGCTCGCTGCAGCGCGCGCCGCGGCGCCGCTGCCGCCGCTGCCGCTGCCGCTGCGCCCGCCCCACCGCGCGATGGCGTCCCAGCCGCAGCCAGACGCGGCGCAGCAGCAGCCGCAGCAGCTGAAGCCGCCGCAGCCACCCGGGCCCGAGGACTGCTGCCAGGTGCGCTGCGCTGCACGCAGCCCTGCGGCCGTCTGCAGCGGCCGGGTTTTTCGACCTCGACGTGTGTCGCCGCAAGCGGCACCCAGCCCCGACGCCGCCCCCCCCCTCGCCCCGCGCGCGCAGAACGGCTGCAAGGTGTGCGTTTGGGACATGTACCGGGCAGACCTAAAAGAGTACAACGAGCGGCTGGCGGCGACAGACCCGGGCGCGCCGCCGGCGCAGGAGGCGCCGCAGTCCGCCGCGATGGCGGCGTCGCTGGACGCGTTTGAGCAGATGGAGCGGCAGCTGGCGGCGCAGGCGCGGGCGCGCGAGTGGAAGGAGCGGCAGCGGCGGCAGGGGCGGCAGCAGGGGCGGCCCCAGCAGGAGGGGCCGGAAGGCGAGGCGGCCACGGCAGGCGGTGCCGGCGCAGAGTAAGAGCGCAAACACTGACCCCACGCCCACCTGGCCCGGTCCACCCTGACTGCTCACCACCATTCAAGCTCACCGAGTGCTGGCCCATTCCTTTTAGGCCCGAGCACGGCACCTTGAGCCGTGCGCACACATTTCCCTTGGCCTATTCGGGCCGGCAGCCCCATTGCCCCCGCGCCCCCCCCCCTCCCACACACACATGTCGACTCCAGGGTGCACGTGCACTTTACAGTGGCGGCGGCTTGCACATGTTGACCACCCGCCTGTTGATTTCCTTCGCGGCTGGCGCCTGGCGGCCGCCGCGCCCGTCCCGCCTTGGGACTGTAACCGAACCTTTGATGGGGCGCTGTTTGCAGCGGCAGCTGCTGCGGTGACAGCTCTTGGCATTTGTGCCATTCGCAACGCTGGCAGGTGGAGAGGTTCAAAGGTGGTGAAGGGGGGTGCAGGGGCAATGTTCAATGCCAGTGAAAAATGGACGAATGACACAAATGTGAACAAAAACCTGCAGCAGTCGAAATGGGTTGTGCGGGGGTGCTTCAGCCCTCCCCGCTCACGAAAGCGAAAACCTGCTGCCCTTCGCCGTCGGTCGCAATCAGCGCGGGCCGCCGCAGCCCCCAAAACGCGTGCCGCCGCCGCTCCTGCGCCGCGTCACCGCCGCCGCCGCCGCCGCCGCCGCCGCTGTCGCCCTCCCGCAGGGGCGGCGCCTCTCGCGCCGCTGCGGCCGCCTCGCGCAGCCGGGCCGTGGCGCGCGCCGGCTGCTGCTCTGCGTGCTCGAGGGCAAAGCGCCAGCCCAGGTGCTCCCCGCAGTGCGCGCACACCGCGATCTGCCAGGTATAGCCTGGGAACCTGAGAAGGGCAAATGGTTGGGGGATTGCGGTGCCTTGGGGCGCACGGCGGCAAGCCCTTGCGGTACCTATTCACAAAGCCTCGGCTGCTGAGACACCCGCACGCGGACCCCGGGGGCTGGCTCGCATGCGACCCATACAACCACACCCAGCCCCCCCCCCCCCCCCCCCCCCCCCCCCCCCCCCCCCCCCCCCCCCCCCCCAGCGCCTCCCCAACACACGCACAGCTCACCACGAGAACTCTGCCGTGGGCTGCCCGTGCAACGTCACCGCGCGCGGGGTGACGCTCTTGAACGTCACCAGGTCGTGCACGTGGCCGTGCGGGTTGACAAACGCGCCGCCCGCGCCGTCGCCGGTCGAGCCAAAGAGGTCGCGGGACGACGCCAGCACGGAGCGGCAGCTGCGGTCGCGGTTGTGATAGGGGGGAGCGAGGAGCGGCCGGGTGGGCTGAGCGGGGCAGCAGTCGCGTTCCCACAGCGCACGCGGCGGGGCGGCGCGCGGCAGCAGCCGGCCCACGCCTTGCCCGCACGCTCACCCCGCGCAGGCGACTCGATCCGCGCGCTCCAAGAGCGAGAGCAGCAGCCGAAGCCGCGCCGCCGCGTGGCCCGCCTCCAGCAGGGCCTGCCTAAGCCCCGGCTGCAGTGGCAGGTTGCCCGCAGCCCAATAGGAGGCCTCCAGCGGCGAGGCCGGCACCTCCAGCCCCGCGGGCAGCACGGCGGCCAGCGCGCGCCGCGCGGCCGAGGCGAGCGCGCGCAGGTCGAACGCGCGCGCCTCGACCGGGCCCCAGGCCGCCTCGTGCCGCAGCAGCTCCCGCGGCACCGACTGGCGGCAGCCCTCGGGCAGGACGCGCACGCGCGCGGTCCGCGTGGCGGCGGCCACAAAGCCCCGCGGCCGCCGCGAGCCGGGGGGCGGCGGGAGCAGCTCCGCGCGCTGCCGGCCGAGCGCGATGACCGCGACTGCGCCGTCCTCCTCCCGCACGCGCCCCACCGACCGCACCTCTGCCGTCGTACCCACCCCCGCGCGGCTCAGCAGCAGCGCGCCCGGCCCCAGCGCGCCGCCGCCCGAGGCGTAGGCGGCGGCGCCGGCGACGAAGACGAGGCGGCGCGCGGGGGGCGGCGCGGCGAGGGCGCGCGCGAGCACGTGGCGCTGTTCGTGCAGGTCCAGCCGCAGCGGGAGGGTCTGGCCGGGGAAGAGCACCACGCCTGGCCGGGCGGCGCGGGGGCGTGGAGGGTGGGTGCGTGCGCGTGCGCGGGCGCGGGTGCGGCGTTGGTTGCGGCTCCGTGGCGCGACGTGGCTTCAAGGCACGTGGGCAGGGGCAGGGAACCAGGTGCGTGAGCCCCGATTTTGGGCGTCGCCCAGGTCGCCCCCACAGCGCAGCAAGCTGGGCGGGCAGCAGGGGCGCCGCCCCAAGGTGGGCTCAGGGGGCTGCTCTTGACTCACCCCACAGCACCAGCACGGGCAGTGAGAACACCTCCCCCTCGTCCAGGAAGCCAAACCCGGCGTGCAGCTCGTCCCACGCCCCCAAGTAGCCGTGCTGCAGCGTGGCGGAGCGGTCGGGGGCGGGCAGGCCTGCAGGGTGGGGGAGCGAGGGGGCGGCCGCGTCAGCGAGGGGGGGGCTTGGGCTGGAGGTGAGCAAGCGCCCCCCCACCGGCGCAGCCAGAAGGGTCCAGCGGCGCGCTGTCCCGCGCTGCCCCCCACCGCCACCGTCGCCGCGCGCTCACTCGCGCCGGCGGCGTCGCGGTCGCCGCCGCTCTCGTCGCCGTCGGAGGAGGGCTCCCCCGCCGGGTCCTGTCCCAGGTCCTGCCCGCCCTCCAGCGTCGCAATCTCCCAATCAAGCTCTTCCTCCCCCTCCTCCTCCTCCTCCTCCTCCCCCTCCCCCTCCTCCTCCTCCTCCTGCTCTTCCTCTCCCTCCTCCTCCCCTTCCCCCTCGTCCTCCCCGGCCCCCTCATCGCCGCTGCTGCGTATCGCCGCATCCTCCTCCGCCCCACTGGTGGCGTTGCCGCCGCCGCTGCTGCTGCTGTGGCTTGGGCTGCCGCTGCTGCTGGGGCCGGGCAAATCGGGGTCTGGGGCGCGGGGCCGCGAGAGCCTGCCGCCGCGCCCCTCGCTGCCGCTGGTGCCACTGCCGCCCGCCCCCTCCGGCCCCGCCCCGAGCCCCGGGCTGCTGCTCATGGCGCCAGCAAGGCTACGGTGGGGCGAGGACCGTGCCGCGGGCGCCGAGTGGCTTGCCGCCGCCGCAACACCGGCTGGCCGCAGCGGTGGCGGGGTGGGCGCAGCGCGCAGCGTTGCGCAGGCGCGCTCCGGGCCAGGCCCGCCCAGCGGCTGGCGCGCGCGCGCTGCCTGATTCAAGAGGCTGATCAACAGACCCCCACAGACTGCTGCGCGGTGCCGTATGCGCTCGCGCGCGGGCGGAGCGCTTTCACGGCATTGATCGGGACCACGGCGCCGCGTTGGCGAGGCCGTATGAAGTTCCGTGTGGGTTGAGGACTGCTGCGGAGCCCCGGGCGTGGCCTCTAACGCGCGCCAGGCGCGGCCGCGGGCCCGGCAGCTGGGCAGCCTGCAGAAACGCGGCTCTCCTGTGCGTGCGCGGCCTGCCCCCGTTCATTCGACGGACCTCCAGACCCATCGACCAGACCCATCGAACATCATAGGCTAGTGCTAAAGGGTGCACAGCGCATCCCAGCGAAGTCAACGCGGATTTGAGACCAGGAGCGATGAGGCTCGCGGCCCCGGGCGGCCTCGCCGCCTGTGGGCGCTCCCACGGAGGGGCGCGGGCGACCTCTGGGGCATCGTTTGTGGCGCGCCCGGTCGCGGTGGTCGCCGCACGGGTCGGGAGGCCGCGCGTGCGCACGCCACTGGCCCCGACGCGCGACCCCGCCACCGCCCCGCCGCTGGTGGCGCGCATCAGCGAGGCTGCTGCTGCCACCTCTGTGGATGATGTACCAGGTGGGGCGTGCGGCCGGTGACGATCGCAGGACCGCACCCGGCCCGCGGCTGCCACGGCAGATGCAGGTGCACGTGCGCATCTGCCGACAGCGCCGCCCTCATCACTCAACCCAACGCACCCGCGCCCCGCTGCCCCTCCAACCCCAGGTGCCCCCCGCAAGCCCGCGCCGCTGGCGGAGCGCCGCGCGCGCGCCGTGGCGGTCGCGACCGCGCTCGAGGGGCCCTCGGCCCTTGGGCTGCTGGCTGCGTTTGCGGACGAAGTGGCCGCCGGGCTGGCGGCGGCGGCGCAGGGCAGCGCGGCCGGCGAGGCGGCCGGGCGCGCGCGCCTGGCTGAGGCCGCCGCCGCGCTCGAGGCAGAGCGCCGCCGCCGCAGCGAGGGCGACGCCGCGGCCGCCAAGCTGCGCCGGGAGGTGGACGGTCTGAGCCACGCGCTGGCCAAGGCCGAGGCGGCCACCGCCGCTGCGGCGTCGCTGGCCGTGGGCGCCGGCCCCCCTGACAGCCCCCAGCGCCACCTGACTGTGCTGGAGCTGGTGATGAACGAGCGCACCCCCGTGGCGGCCATGATGGCCGCGCAGGAGCAGCAGCTGCGGGAGCTGAGCAGCGCCGGCGCGGCGGCGTGGCTGGACGCGGACCGGCGGGGCAGCGGGCCCCTGGTGGGGGAGCTGCAGTCGGCCTTCACCCGCGCCCAGCAGCGCTGCATGGCCCTCGAGGCGGCCGTGCACCGCGCGGGGGAGGAGGGGGAGCGCGCCCTGGTCGACGCCGCGCGGCGCGAGGCGGAGCTGCAGCGCGCGCACGCGGCGGTGTGCGTCGATTTGGAGGGGGAGGCCCTTCGCGCGCGCGGCGCCGCCCAGGAGGCGCAGGCGGAGCGGGACGCGGTGCTGGCTCAGGCGCGGCAGGCGCAGGCCCAGCTGGCCGCGGCGCAGGGGGAGCGCCAGGCGCTGGCGCGGGAGGCGCGCGAGGCGCGGATGGAGGGGATCTTCGCGGTGGAGCAGGCGGAGGCCCAGGCCGAGGCGCGGCTGCGGGCGCAGGCCGAGGCGGCGGCGTCCCAGCTGCGCGCGCAGGCCGACGCTTTTGAGCAGGAGAAGCAGAGCCTGCAGGCAGCGCTGCGGGAGGCGCAGGCCAAGAGCGCAGAGCAGAGCGAGCAGAAGCAGGCGCTGGCGCGCGAGGCGCGGGAGGCGCGGATGGCGGCCGCTTCGGCGGCCGCGGAGGCCGAGGCGCGCGTCGAGGCGCGGCTGCGCGCCCAGGCCGCGACGGCGCAGCAGGAGAGCGAGGCGCTGCGCGCAGCGCTGCGGGAGGCGCAGGCCAACAGCGCAGAGCGGAGCGCGCAGAAGCAGGCTCCTCGGGTGAAGAACGTCCCCCGCTCGGCGCCGCAGGAGCCCCGCAACGGCTCTGGCGCGCCAGCGGCGACGCAGCAGGGTGCGGCGACGCCCCCACTGGCCAGGTGTGTGGGGTTGCAGCGGGGCAGGGCAGTAGCGCTTGCTGTGTTTGTGGGTTTGGCTTGCGTCCTGGGCAGTAGTGCGCCCTCCACACGACGGCCCCCAGCCAATGCAGCAGGGCTCTCAGCAGCAGGTTCCCCCCTCCCAAACTGAACACCTGCTCCCCCCCTCCCAAACCGAACACCGCCCTGCAGCGTGCCCCTGGTCAACGCTGGCAGCAGCCCCGCCCCCACCCACGAGCACGCCGCCTGCGCCCAAATGCACGCGCAGCTCAAGGTGGGCCGCGGCCACCTGCACCGCGCTTTGACTGCTGAGCGCCTGCCGGGCTTTCAGTTTGCCTGCTGCGGCTTCAACGCGTTGGCAGGGGGTTCCTGCCGCCCTCCCAACCACCCACACGGCCCTGCAACCTCGGCTCAACCTTCCAAACTAACAACCCTGGAAACCCCCACCCAAACCCGCCGCAGGAAGCGCGCGGCAAGGTGGCCAAGGTGATGGGCCTGCTGGCGGCCGCTGATGAGGCCGTGCGCACGGCAGGCGAGCAGGCGGCGGTGCTGCGCGCGCACGTGGCACAGGACCCCTCAGGCCTCCACGCGCTGGCCGTGCTTTCCGCGATCGAGGCGCTGGCCGCAGAGGCGGCTGGGCTGCGCGGCGAGTCACCCGCGGGGCCGGCGGCGGCCGGCGGCGGCGCGGCGGTGCAGGAGGTTTCAACGGCGACGGGCCGCGCCCACGCCCACCCGGGGCTGGAGGGGGCGGGCGCCATCATGGCGCGCATCCAGGTGGGTTTGTTGCGGGTGTTTTGTGTATGGCTGGCGAGTGTGTGCGTTTGTTTGTGGGGGAGTCAAACTTGAAACCAGCCGCAGCCCGCCTGCGGGAGCCTCTCTGGTGGCCCCAACTCTCTCCAAGCAGCCAACCCCTTGCCCTGCTGCAACCACCCATGCACACGAACCAACCCCAACTGCCCGCAGGCCGCCAAGCGCAAGGCGGGCGAGGCGATGGCGCTGCTGGCGCAGCGCCAGGCGCGCCTCGTGGGAGAGCGGCGGACGGTGGCCCTGCTGGGCCGCATCCTGGCAGGCGGCGGCGCGCCCGGCGCCGTAGCGATGGGCGTGGCGCCGGCTTGGCTGGAGGCCGAGGCCGAGGCGTGGCAGCAGCGCGTGGCGCGCCTGCGTCGCGGAGCGGCCGCGGCGGGCTGTGCAGCGAGGGTTTGCTGCTGACGGCAGCTGTTTCGTTCCGATGACCCGACGACTTGGTTTCGCTTCTTTTGAATCTGACTTTGGTGGACCGCTCTGCCAACCTGGCCCCTGCCTGTGTTTCCCAACCGGTTGCCCTCACCCAACCTGGACGGTGTCTTCGATGACCCCACTGCTCCCGTGGCCTTTGGCTCGCCGACCTTTGCTTTCGCCACCGTTCCCCGCCTTGCCCACAGTTTTCGCCCCCCATCACGCACCGAAACCAGTATTTGCAATTGCATGCAGCAGCAAAGGCAAGCGCGCGCTTCCTTTCGCTTTGGCCAACGCCAAGAGCCCTCGAGAGCCTCGAAGCCTGGACTGAGCGGCGCGACCTGCAAAGACCAGCCAGCCTGGGCGTCGCTGTAAAGCGGCACTCCCAAGTCGAGGGCGCAGCGTTCACCAGCAGCCAGCAGAGGGGGGTTTACAGTCCAAAGGCGGGGCGGGCGCGGGCGCTGCACTTCAGAACCCTTTTAGCTGCTGACGCAATGCTTCCCTCAACCTCGAAAGCACATACAGCTGTACTAAGTGCCCAGAGACAGGGACGGGGTGAATGCTGCTTACATGCTTGAATGGTCCTGCTCAGAGGTTTGTGCACGCATGGCAGCTGGAACAGATGGTGCCTGGGTGCCCCGGGGTATGGGGCAACTGAAGCCGCGTCGCAACCGGAGCGGGGAGCGTGCGACTGCGCGTTGCCGCGCGCGCGGCGTGTGGCTGTGCGCCACAGGGCGCGGGAAAGAAGGGGAGGGACAGAACGAATCCCAGGACAAGGCTGGGAGCGACGCGGCGCCGTGTTGCAGGCGCCTTTGCCGTGCAGCGTCTTGGGGCCGAGCCCCTGAGACGCCGTGCGAGAGACATGACACACAGGGAGAGCCAAACACGGGGGGAACAGCCTGCTGGGTGGAAAGCCTGGGAATGGGCCGCCAGCCTGCTGCGCGATGGTGCTGTGCATTCAAGAGCACGCGTCGGGGGTGCAGCGCCAGCGGCGCGCGCCGCCGCCGCACGAATTCGTTGGGCGGGCAGGGGGGAGAGAGCAGTTATGGCGCGCCGCCGGGGCAAAAGCCGCGGGGCTGAGCGGGCGCGCGCCGTGCGCTGCGGCGGGCAAAGGTGCGGGCAGCGGGGGCGTTGGGCCTGTGCGTGTGCATGCTGGGGTGTTGCAACGCGGAGCGTGGCTATGGTGGGTGGATGAAACATCCGCCTCTACTCTGGGCGGGTGCGTAGACGGGGCCTGTAGCTAAACCAAGCGCGCGTGAGGATTGCGCATCGCAGCAGGCAGGCCGAGGAGCCCGGCGCGCGCGCGTCACTCCTCCTTGGCGGGCGTCACCGCCCGCCCCGCGGGCGCCCCGCCCGCCGCCGCGCCGCCGCCGCGGCCGAGCGCGGGCAGCTGCGGCAGCCGCGGCGCCTGCGGCAGCGCCGCGCGCAGGCCCCGCAGCCAGCGCGCGGGCGCGGCCTCCCAGGCGAAGGGCGCGTCCGCCCCCGGCGCGTCGTAGTCCTCCGGCGCGTTGGACCCCGCCAGCGCGTAGACCGCCGCGCCGGTGGTGAGGAAGAACGCGGCCGGCAGGAACAGGGCGGCGCCCCAGGAGCCGGTGCGGTCGAGGAGCAGCCCCGTCGCCGCGACGCCGACGATGCCGGGCACAGAGCCGGCCGTGTTGGTGAGGCCCAGCAGCGCGGAGGAGTACTTTGTCGAGAGGTCCTGGTGGGTGCAGTACAGCCCCGCCAGGGAGAAGCTCGACACGCCCAGCGCGGCGGTGATGAGCGCGACCGACGCCGACGGCGGCAGCTCCTCCGCGCCCGCGGCCGCCGCGAGCAGGCAGGCGGTGGGCACGAGGAACGCGATGGACTGCGCGCCCTTGCGGACGAGCGGCAGCGGCGCGCCGCGCGCGATGAGGGCGTCGGACGCGGGGCCGGCGACGGCAGAGGCGGCGATGCCGGCGAGCGGCGGCAGCAGCGCGGTCTGGGCGGCGTGCATGATGTCCACCGACAGCGTCTGCACGAAGTACGTTGGCAGCCACGCCAGCATGGTGTAGTGCAGCCACGAGTTGCTGGGGAGGGGGGGGGAGGGTTTGAAGATTGGGGCGGGCGCATGGTTAGTGCCGTGCCCGCTGTCGGCGGCCAGGGTTGGGGGGGAGTTCCAACCCTGAAAAGCGTGCGCAAAGCGGTCACGGCTCCAACCCCGCCTCCGACACACTCTCTGCGTGTGCGTGCTCGCTCACCAGAAGTGTGTGTACATGAGCGCACGCACGCCGCGCGAGCGCAGGAACGCGCGCCACGGGATGTGCCCCGTCAGCGGCGGGGCCGCGTGGGGGTCCGCCGCCGCGCCGGGCTGCTGCTGCTGCTGCTGGCCGCCGCCGCCGCCGGCGGCCGAGGCGGCCGCAGGGAGCGCCAGGATGTTGGCGCTGAGTGCTGCGGCGGTCTCCGGGTCCTTCTCCTTGAGGTCTGCCATCAGCCCCTCGAACCACGCCGACCACACCATCCCCGCGGCGCCAAAGGCCAGGAACACGGCCGGCCAGCCGGCGTGCTCTATGAGCCACGGTGCGGCCAGCAGGCCGGCGATGGAGCCAAAGTGCAGCCCGGCAAACACGAACGACACCGCCGTCGAGCGCTCGTGGGGCGGCACGATGCGGGCGGCCATGTCGGTCACCGCGCTGGGCGCGATCGCCTCGCCCAGCCCCACCGCGGCGCGCGACAGGCACAGCCCGGGGATGGTGCCGGCCAGCAGCGGCACCGCTGCGGTGGCGGCGCTCCACATCGCCACGCCCGCGGGCAGCGTGTTGCGGCCGCCGTAGCGGCTGGAAAGGTAGCCGCCGGGCAGCTGGCTCAGGATGTAACTGGGGAGCGGTTGGGGGCGGCGTTTGTACAAGGTGTAAACAGCGCGCTGCGTCAGCCCGTCGTCTTCGGAGCCCGGATTTAGGCACACCCGTTCCCAGGGCCCGACCCTGCCCGCACCGCAGCCCTGCCCCGCTGGCTGCGTCTGCGCGCGCCCTCCGAAAGGGCCGGCCCCGCCCCCGCCCTGCGGTCCCTCACCCCCAGAAGAAGGATGACTGCACCAGCCCCGACACCGAGGGGCTCCAGCCAAAGTCCTGGGCCATTGGGATGATGGCAATGGACAGGTTGATCTTGTCCTGCGGGGGGTGGGGAGTTTAGGTGGAGGATGGGGTGTGCTCAGTGGAGGCTGGGGGGTGTTTGGGGGTGTGTCAAGAGGGCGGTGTGTTGGGGGTGCGCACATTTGGGACGGCTGCCGCAGGCGGCTTGCGGCAGCACAGGCGGCGTGCCAGCCTCCCAGCCGCCAGCCACGCCGGGGGGCAGTAACAAGCAGCGAGCACCCCAAGGCCCAGGCCGGGTCCCACCAGTCCCACGGGCCCCACCATGTTGCAGATTATGAAGGAGCAGAAGCTGCCAAACAGCACCTTGTGGCGCGAGGGCAGCGCCTCCCACCACGCCGACGCCGCGTCCAGGGCGTCCGACAGGCTGCGAGGGCGCTGCTGCGTGGCGGGCGCCTCGGCGGCGGCTGCCGAGGCCTCGAGCCGCTGCTGCCCGCTCTGCTGCTGCTGCTGCTGCGGCTGCCGTTGTTGCTGCTGCTGTGCCCGCTCCTCGCGCGGCGAGCCAGGGGCCGTGCGGCGCAGCTGCGGCAGCTGCGGCAGCCGCGGCAGCGTGAGCACGCGCGTGACGGACATGCGCGCGCCCTGCGGCGACGGCGGCGCGACGCTCTCAAATGAGCTGGGCGACGCCGGCCGCCGGACAGCCGCGGCGAGCACCTTGAGCGGCGCGCGGCTCGACGGCCGCTGCGCCGCGCCGCCGGCCAGGCCGCGCGCGCTGCTCGGCGTGGTCACGGGGCTGGCCATGACCGACTTCGCGTCTCCCGCTGACTTCTCGACTTCTTCTCGACCTCGCGTCACCCGCTGAACCCGCTTGCTGGGTCCCTAGCGAGTCCCGGTAACCGGGCTGGCCTTGGGACGGGCGCCCCCGCGGCAGGGGGGCGCCTCACGAATGCGAGGAATGCCCTTTAACTGCAATGGGCCAGGCGGCGTGCCAGGTGTCGTCTCGCCGGCGCCAGCAGCTGGGCCTCGGGCTTGCACTTGCTGCACACTGCGCCGGCCCTGCCTGGAGAGGGTCGTCCCGCTTCAAACGGTTTTATACCAATGCGGTAGAACCGACGACGTGCCCCCCTGGCGCTGAAGGCCGGGAGCTGGTTCTGGCAGCTCTCCGCGCGGCGGCGAAAGAAGAGTTGCCGAAGAGGAAGGCGCGGGGGATGGCGCGCGAATATCAGAAGCGGGGGCTGCTTGCTTTTGTGTTTGTGAATAGAGGCTGGGAGAGACCGCCCCCGTTTTGGCGGCGAGGTCATCACACCACGCCGACGAGTGAGACCTCGGCGCCGCTGCAGGTCAGCCCCGCGCGCAGCAGGGCTGACCGCCAAGGTTCCGCAGCTCCCCCGTCGCCACCTGTCCCCTGCCCCAGCACTGCCCTCACCTCCCCTCCCCGAAGCCGCACCGCTGAATGGCTCCGCTTACACAACATGGAGTGGCGCTCGCTCCGCCCCAGCGAGCGGCATGGGGGGCTGACGGCTGCCGGAAGACCGCCGCCGCAGCGCGGACAGCGCGGCGAAAACGAAACCAAATGCATGCGCTGCGCCGGAGTGCGGGCCCGCAAATCCTCGCGCGGCGCGCAACTGGGCGAGCGAAACCGCCGCCCGGAGAAGAAGCCGCCGCTCACGCCGCGCCCACGGCCTCGCGCGGCGGCGCGGCCGCCTCGGCGGCGCCGCTGCCGGCCTTGTTGGCGGCCACGTACTTTGCGATCTCGCCGGCAAACTCAAAGCCGTACTCCACGCACTTGCCCAGCGCCACGCCCGACACGTAGTTGCCGCCCAGCAGGACGCCCTCCAGGCCCGCGGACGACAGGCCCTGCGCGCGGCGCGGGAAGCGGCGGGGTGTGCGCGTGCGCGTTGGAGGGGCGCGGTTGGGGGAGGCGCGCTCTGGTTGCTCCGCCCTGGCCTGCCCGGGACACGGCCGGCGAGGCCCCGGGCAGGAGGGCGGCCCCGCCGCTTGCTCCGCCCTGGGCCTGCCTCCTCCCCTGCCCGCCCCCTCGGCCCCCCCCGCCCGCGTCTGCCCGTGCCGCCCACCTTCTTCGCCGTGTCCAGCACGTCGAGGTGCCCCACGTTGAACTGCGGGATGGCTCTCGGCCACACGCGCACCCCCACGATGCGCGGCTGCGGCGCGTCGGGCTTGAGCAGCATGGTGCGCAGGTCCTTGTCCACCTGCGCGGCCAGCTGCTCAGTCGTGGCGTCCTTCACGCCGCGGTTGGTCGCGCCGCCGATGTAGTTGAGGAGCATGATCTCGTCGCTGGGCGCGCGGCCGGGGAAGAGGCTGCTGCTGTAGATGGTGCCCAGAGTGGTCACGCCCTGCGGTGGGGAGGGGGGTGGGGTGCGTAAGTGTGTGTCGAGGCCTTGAGGGGGTGTTTTTTGGGGGTGGGCTGAGGGACTGGGGTGCACGTGAGCCCCGAGCGCGCCGCAGCGGTGCTCAGACAAGCCTCCAGGGACCGCGCCGCAGGGAGCGCAATGAAAGAGCAGCTGCTGAAAGAGCGGCGTGCCACCCTGCCCGCGGGCCGGCGCGTGCCCTCCCCCCTCCCCCGGTCCCCACCCAGCAACCCACCTGCGACCGCGGGTGCAGCTGCCCAAAGCCCGGCACCGTGCCGTCCGCCGCCTTGCGGTCCTCGCGCACCGCGCTGTTGGGGTAGGCCAGCGTCACCGCCGCGACGGGGGGGTAGTCAAACGACGCGAGCGCGCCGGCCGCGGCGGGGGCCTGGGCCTTGATCAGGTCTGCCAGCGCCCACGCGGGCAGCGTCATCGCCACGCTGCGCGCGCGCAGCTCCGCGGGGCCCGAGGGCGTGTCGTAGCGCAGCGTGAACACGCCCGACGCCGCGTCGCGGGAGATGGAGGTGAGCTTCCAGTTGCAGCGGACGCGGTCTGGGGGAGGGGGAAGGCGGTGCGGGGGCGGGCGCGTGCGTGGGCTGTGCGTGGGGGGGGGTTGTGTGTGCGGCGCGCGGGGGCCGTTGTTACGGCACGCCAAGGCGGCGGCCTGCGCGGCAAACCGCCACTGCCGTGCCGCCGCTGCAAGGCAGAGCGGCTCGTGCCTGCCACGCAAACGCGCGTGTGTGTGCGCGCGCACGCGCACGCACCCGCCAGCTTGGCGCCGATCGCCTCTGGCAGCGTCTTGAGCCCCTCCCTAAAGGAGCCCACGGTCTGGCCCTTGGGCTTGGGGGGCAGGCGCGGGTCGCGCGGCGGCGGCGGGTTGGCCTTGCGGTCCTGGAACAGCTTGATGGCGCCGCCCACCAGGCTGCCGCCCATCTTCTCCAGGATCCAGATCTGGGGGTGGGTGGGGAGTTTCGGGGGTGGCGTTTCGGCGCGGATTGGCCGCAACGCGCCAGCTGGGAGGCCTGGCAAGTTGGGACCCCGTTTTGCAGCGAGCCAGAAGCGCACGCGCACGCAACCGGAGCAGCCTCCGCGGCGCCGCAGGCGCGGGCGCGCGCGCCCGGCCGCCCACCCTGTTGAATGCCGCCTTCATGGACAGCTTGGAGGGGTCCCCCGCGTACACGCCGCTGCAAAAGGGCTCGATGAGGCGCTCAAAGACCTCCGCGCCCAGGTTGCGGCGGATGAACTGCTCCACAGACTCCTCAGACTCTGGTGGGGGGTTTGGGGGGTGGGCGTGGGGGTGGCGGCGGGGGGAGGTGGAGTGTGAGGCAGGGGCAGGGGCAAGCGGCTGCCGTGAAAACCGGGAGAGCGTGCAGGGCCCCAGACAGCCGCCGCGCCGCCCCTCCCGGCGCGTGCGCGAGACACGCCGGTCGCCAGCGGCCGCGCCGCCGCCGGCGCCTCGCGACCCCGCCGCCGCCGCCACGCGTGCGCACCAGGCATGCTGCCGTTTGCGATGCCGACGGCGCCGAGGCCGGCGCGGATCTTGCCCCACAGGCTCATGAGGTCAAAGGTCACCGCGTCCAGCCCCGAGGGCGTGGGCCGCAGCTTCTTCTCCCAAAACACAAAGCGCGGCGCGGTGGGGTCGCCAAACACGAGCTTGTCGGCGACGCCCGCGTCCACGGCGGCGGCGAGCATCGAGTCGTTGGGCTGGAAGCTGTTGGGCCCCTCCTCCCACACGTAGCCGCCGCCCGCCATGGAGGTAATGTTACCGCCCACGCGCTCGCGGGCCTCGGTGACCAGGAAGCTCCCCACCTCGCCGGCGTGGCGCGTGGCCAGCGCCTGCGCGGTCACCAGGCCCGAGATGCCCGCGCCGACGATGACGGTGTCGAGGACGCCGTCGGGGGAGGCCGCAGCGGCAGCTGCGACGGCGGCGCGGCGCGCGGCGCGGCGGGGGCCGGCAGCCGCGGGGGCAGCGATGCCGCCGGCGGGCGCCGCGAACGACTCGGCGCGGCCCCAGGGCCCCGCAGCCGCGGCCGCGGCAGAGATCGTGGCGCGGGCGCGGTGGGAGGCCGAGGGGCTGGGCCTTGAAGCGGCCTGGCAGGGGCGCCGGGCGGGCGCCAGCCCGCTGCAGGGCGCGGTATGGGCGGAGAGCATCATGCTGCTCGCTTGTGAATCGGCCTGGCACGCCCTGGCTGGCCGGCCTGGCCCCGCCTGCTGCTGCTGTGGCGCCCCGTCTGCTGCTGCTGGCCGGCGCTGCGTTGGCGCGTCGCAAAGGGTAGGTCTGGGCGGGAGTCGTCGAATCCTTGTGAGGGGGGCCCGGGATCTCCCGGACTGATCGTCATCACACTCGTCGCCGAGTCACCGGTGTGCTTTCGACACCGCTTCAGGCTGCTGCCGAGGCGTGGCCCTGAAGACGCATCGCCGCAAAAAATCGGTTCAAATCGCCTGGCGCGCCCGGAAGCTCGCGAGATCAGGGACAAGGTTCAATCCGCCCGGCCCAACAGCTCGTGGACCCGGCACCTCCCCGACCTCGGAGCGCGAGCGTGGAGGCGGGTACCGATCCAGGAACCGCTCCCCTCGCGCCGCTGAGGCCTGCACTGCCCTGCCAGGGCCGGGGCTGAGGCGCGCGGCACCCGCCGCGCTGCGCGCGCACGCCGCCGCCGGCGCCGTCCCGCCCGCGCTCAACGCCATGGCGGGCCAGCTGAGCGGCTCGGCGAGCGACCTGCAGATCGCGGCGGAGGACCTCGTCGGCCTGCTCGAGCGCAGCAGCGGCACGCTCGGCCAGGTGGCGCGCCGCCTGGAGGAGGAGTTTGCCGAGCGCTTCGCCGACGCCGGGGTGGGCGCAGCCGCGCGCGCCGTCTGCTGGCCGCGCATGGGGGGGCTGCGGGGCCCAGGGTAGCGCCCCCGGGGGGGGGCCGGCAAGACGCGCCCCAGCCCGGCGCCTCTCCCTAGGCATGCCGCTGCCGCATCCCTTGATCCGCTCCGCCCCCTGTCCCCCCGCCCCCTGTCCCCCCCGCAGGTCAACCCCCTGTCCATAATCAAACGCATCAAGCGGCTGGAGCGGTGCGGGGGGGGGGGGGGCTGGCACCTGAGAAATTGTTGCTCGGCCAACGGGCAAGCAAGCGCTGCGCAGGCGTGGCGGGTGTTCGCCATACCTCTCCCCGCCGCCGCAGCATGCGCCAGCTGAACTCCCATGCCCCCTGCCTTCCCTCTCCCGCTGAGCAGGGAGCTGCCAGAGCTCAAGGAGCAGTGCCAGGCCCTCATCAGCACCAAGCAGGTGCGCGGCGCACCTCTGCCGGCGCTGCGTCGCCCAGCGGCCGGCCCTGCAAAGTGTGCGCCGCAGCCCCGCGCCCGCAGCACCGAAAGAGCCGCCAACACCCCAACCCACCCACCCCGCATGTAAACGCAGGAGCTGACGGACTCTGCGCGCGCGCTGCTGCGCGCCAACAGGGACCAGCTGCAGCAGCTGATCGCCAAGAGCGGCGCCCCCGCGCACGACGACGGCGCCGTCGCCGACGCCTTTGGCTCCGCGATGGGCGGGTGGGACGCGCAGATGCGGCGCGCGCGCGACTGCGGCGCGGCGGGCGGCCTGGAGTACTCGGCGCAGGGCCTCAACCTCGCCCTGGCGAGGTCAAACCTGCAGTGAACCCGACCGCGCACGCGCGCGCGGCGGCGCACGGCCCTGTTTTCTGCTGCCCCCCTCAGCATGCTTGTTCCAGCTTTCTTTCCTTGCCTCCGTCAACAAGAGGCTGGGAAGTGTTACACCCCAGCCCGCAATCGGCCAAGCAAGCATGAGCAACAGCGTCAGCACAGTGAAGGGTGTCTGCAATCGTAAGCAGATGGGCGCGGCGCGCAAAGAAGCGCGCACGCAACAATCGCGCAAAGTGCTGCTAGGTGGTGAGCGCCCCCCTGGACTGTGTGGGTTGGGATGAATCCTCCCCGCGCACGGGCGCCTTGCCAGGGCCGCACGAGCTGCGGGAGGTCCAATCAAAAGCCGCCGGGCGGTGCGCTGAGCTGAGGCGCGGCTCGCTGCCATCTGCGGCGCCCGCCTCTCCTCCGCCGCGCCGGCCTCACAGCAGCACCGCCAGCGCGGCTGCCGCGCCCGCGGCCACCGCGACCGCGGCCGCCGCCGCGCCGGCGCGGCGCGCGCCGTTGGTGGCCGAGCCAAAGTCGCCGCGCTGCACGGTGACAAAGAGCTTGGGGTCGACGGTGACGGAGCCCATCGAGCTGCACGCCGCCAGGCCCGTCGCCTGCGCGCAGCGCTGCGCCTGCTCCGACACGTCTGTCGAGTTGGCGCCCAGCACGTACGCGGCCTGGCCCGCGCCCGTCGTGAGGCACGCGCGCGCGAGCTCGTTCCAGCGGCACAGCGGGCCGATGGACTTGCAGGTGCCGGGGGAGGAGAAGGAGAGGCAGATCTTGGTCATCGCGCGCAGCGCGTCGGCGCCCGCGCAGTCGCCCCACACCGCGGGGTCCTGGTTGGCGATCTGCTTGAGCACGCGCTGCACGCC
Organism: Raphidocelis subcapitata; assembly: GCA_003203535.1. NCBI lineage: Eukaryota > Viridiplantae > Chlorophyta > Chlorophyceae > Sphaeropleales > Selenastraceae > Raphidocelis > Raphidocelis subcapitata. The sequence goes on along the minus strand of BDRX01000211.1, from coordinate 14,994 downwards.
GGCAGAGTCGCCGCGCTTCTCGAGGGCGTAGAGCTGCCTGGGCATGCACGCGCGCGGCACGGTGGAGGGCACCGCGCCCAGCAGCTTCTGCTGCAGCCGCCGCTGCGACACGCCGCCGGCGGCCGCGACGGGGCTGCGCGCCGCGGCGGCGGGGCGGCGGGCGGCGCCGCCGTCCTTCTCGGCGCGCTCCTCGAGCTCGTCGAACCACGCGCAGTTGGGGCCCGCGTCGCTGCACGCGGCCTTGCTGATCGCGGCGCCGCAGCGCACGTACGACTCCATCAGCGAGCCGGGGCAGCCGGAGCGGAACACGTCGCGCTGCGACAGCAGGGTCGAGTCCACGGCGCACGCGGGGGACTGGGAGCGGGCGCGTTGGGGGGTTGGGGATGGGGCGGGGCGGCGGGAGGGGCGCGGTCGGTAAAGGGGGGAGGGAGCTGCATGGGCGGCCCGCGGCGCGGCATGCGCTGCTGCAAACTCTCGGCACGCAAAACGCGCTGCCTGCCCCGCCGCCCGCCAGGCAAACGGCCGCTCCCGCCCCCCCCCCCTTCTCTGCCCGCCGGCCCGCGCCCCGCGCACCTTGGCGGCGTTCCAGACGCACGCGTCTGCGGCGACGCAGTCAGCGTCTGTGTCGTACACGTTGCAGGCGGCCTCCATCGCCGCGACCTGCAGCACAGACACCATAAGGGGGTCCTCCGAGGGGTCGCCGCTGAAGTTGGACAGCGAGCGGATCACAAAGCCGGGGGAGGCGTCGCAGACCAGGTCGTTGCGCCAGGTGCAGCGGCTGAGCGTCACGCTGGCCGCGAGCGCCGGCGGCGCGGCGAGCAGCGCCAGCAGCGCGAGCGCCGCACGCGTGGCCGCGGGCGCCATTCCGATCGCCGCCACTGCCGAGGGGGTCGCTGGTCCTGCGCGCGGGGGGAGAGGGGGTGCACTTGCATTGTCTGGCCTGCGCTCCCGCTGGAATGCAGGGAGCTCCGCACCGCACCGCCTGCAGCGGGTGCGAAGGTGGCTGCAGGCTGCGCCGCGCGCGCTGGCCGCTGGGCGGCCAGCTGCTGCCCCATCCCGATTGTGCTTGGGGATCTCATCGAACTTTTATCGATTCCTTCGGCGCTGCAGGCGGCTGCGGTGCGCGATTGGCCTCGGTCGCAATTGCTACCGCCCACCCGCCGCGGCCCGGACCAAGCGTTTGACGCCCCTATGCATCATACAACGCCTTATTACCACGCAATTAGCCATTAACTGCCTCTGTAAGCCCCTACTACGCCCGCGCACACCTGCTAGCTGCGCGTTTGACGAGAGGCCTCCGCGTTTGCTGTCGCGCCTTTTGCTTTCACAGCTCCGTTGGAAGCTATGAGGGACCAAAAATGTGGGTAAGATGGGGGCACGCGGCGCTTTCTGCGGCACGGCGTCTACAGCCGATGCGGGCAGGTCAACAGACGCTGCGACCTGCCGCTGGCCCAATGCCTGCCCAGCCCCTGGCGCCCCCAGAGGCCCTGTTGTGCCCCATATTCCCCTTAGCACCAAAGGCAGCACACTGAAAACTGCGACGGCTCCGATTACACGCCCCCCGCCTCGGGCAGCTCGACCACCACCTTGCCGACGGTGCCGCCGCCCTGCAGCGCCTCGAGCGCCCGCGGCAGCTGCTCCCAGGGGTAGGCCTCCCCCACGTGCGGCGCCGGCAGCCCCAGCGCGTCGACGTCGGCCCAAAGCTCCGCCATTTGGTCCCCGTTGGTGTAAAGGTATATCAGGTTGAACCCCAGCACCCCCTTGTTGTCCCCGGGCATGGCGAGAGGGTCCAGCGAGGGCCGGCCCAGCCAGCCGGCGGCGAGGCGCGCGGCGGCCAGCAGGTTGCGCGGCAGCAGCAGGCGCCAGTCGAGCGCGAGGCTCGCGCCGGGCGGCGGCGTCAGCGTCCCGGCGCCAAAGACGACCGACCTGGTTTGGTCCCAGGGTGGGGGAGGCGCGGAATCAATTGGGCGGGGCACGAAACCGCCGCCGCCTGAAGCGCCCTCAACCCCCCCCCCCCCCGCGCTTCTGGTGGAGGCCTTGTCACGTCCCCTCCTGCGCTTCCTCCCTCCTGCCGCCCGGCCCGCCGCCCGCCCACCTGCCGCAGGGCGCCAGGGCCTCGTACCCCGGCCGCAGGTAGTCCCCGCCGCCGCTGTCCATGAAAACGTCAAAGCCGTCGAGGCCGCGGGCGTCCAGCCAGGACCGCAGCTGCGCGCGCGCCGCGGCCTCGCCGCGCACCCGGGGCAGGATGTCGATTTCAACACCCCCGCCGCCGCCGCCGCCGCCGCCGCCGCCGCCGCCGCCGCCCCCAATGCCGCGCACCCGCAGCAGCGCGCGCACCCGCTCCGCCTTGGCCTCAGACCCCACCAACCCGAGCACGCGCGCGCCCGTCGCGGCGCAGATCGCGAGCGCCTGCAGGCCGACGCCGCCCCCGGCGGACTGGACCAGGACCACGGGCGGCGCGCCGCGGCGGCGGCGGCGCGCGCCGGCGACGTCTCCCAGCCACAGCAGGCCGTACCCCGCGGTGAGCGCCTGGACGGCAAAGGCAGCGCCCTCGGCAAAGCTCCAGCCCTCCGGCAGCGGGCGCAGGTAGCGGATCCCGACGGGCACGTGGCTGGCGTAGCCCCCGAAGCGGGTGACGCCGATGACTCGGTCGCCGGGCCGCAGCCGCGCGCGCGGCGCGGCCTCGGGGGCGCCGCCCTCCGTGCCCTCCTCCGGCCCCAGGGCCGCGACCACGCCGCTAAACTCGAGGCCGGGCACAAAGGGGCCCTTGGGCGCGGCCTGGCGGCGGTGGGGGGGGTGTAGGTTGGGGTTGGGGGTGGCGGGGTCGGGGTGCGTGCGTGCGGGTCCGTTTGGGGGGTGCGGCTTACTGAGTGCCCGCTGCCATGCACACGAAGAGCGGGGGTGCCGCGCGAGGCGCCCGCCAGCCAGCCGCCGCCCGCGCCGCCCCCGGGCCGCCGGCGCGCGCGCTCGCCTTGTAGAGTGACAGCGCGCAGAACACGTCGGCCATGTTTAGCCCAACCGCGTGTACGCTGACGAGGACCTCCCCCGGGCCGGGCTGCGGCATCGGCTCGCCTGCGGCCGCGGCGGCGGGGGGCGGGGCGGGGCGGCGGCGTCGCGACGGAGCCACTCGGCGCGCGGCGGCGCCGCAGGGCGGGAGCGCACACACGGCGGCCGGTCCGCGCCCCCCGCACCCCAAGCCCCCAAAGCGCACTCTCGAGGCGGAGGTTGCCGATCGCCCCCTGCTTGGTGATGCGCCACACTTGGCGCTCCGCAGGCAGGGCGGAGGCGGCCGTCGCGGCGCGGCGGAGCGGGGCGCCTGCGGGCGCGGCGCCGCGCGACCCCCGCCCGTTCGTTGCCCGCGCCCGCAGCTGCATGGCGGTTCTGCTAGTGATGCAGCCGGGTAGACGCCTTGTTGTTCGGCCATTGAACATACTGGGTAGTGAAGCGTTGAATCGGCAGGAGAAATCGCGGGCCAGATCATCACCCGCTGCAGTCCCACCCGCGAGCAGCGAGCAGCCGCAGCAGCAGCAGGCTAGCAGCTCGGAGGATGAGGCGCTTGGCTCCCTTGATCCTGTGGTGGGCTGCGGGCTGCGGCACGGGCCGCTGTGTGCACGCACCGCCGCCGACGCCGCCGCAGCGGCCACAGCGGCGCGCGCCCGGCCCGCATCCCCGGGCCCCCTGCGGCACAAACGGCACGCTGCACCCCCACCCCCCAGGGCGCTGGCTTGCTCGGCAGCAGCTGCGGCGGATGTCAGCGGCAGAGTCTCGACAGCAGGTGCGCCGGGGCTGCCGAAGCGGCGACGGACCGCGCCGCCGCGGCGCGTGCCCGCCAGCACCTGTCTCCGCAGCGTGCGAAACCCCCATTGAAATTTCAAATCCCCGCCGCAGCCGATGGCGTCAACGTTGTGCCGCTGGCTGAGGGGTCTGTCATAGAGGTGGTGCTCACCACCAGCGGCGGCGAGCAGGTGGGCCGCAGCGCGCGCCCGCGGTCGGCCGCGGCGGTGTGTGGAACCCGTGCCGCCGGGGGTGGAGGGGCGCCGCCCCTAGCAGAATCTGCCGAGGGCGTGGCCAGCCGCGCTACGGCTGCGGCCGCGGCTCCGCGCAAGCAAGGGCGGGCAACCCACCGTCCCGGCCGCCGCGCCCCCCCCCCCCCCGGAGGTCCGCACGTTTGCGGCCAGGGACGGCGCCTTCGCGCTGGCCGGCGTGCCGGCGGGGCGCCACGTGGTCAGCGCCTACAACTCGCGCTTCGTCTTCCCAGAGGTGCGCGCGCGGTTGCGGGGCCGCGCGGGGCGCCTGGCGGCGTTGGGGGCGCGGGGCGCGTCGCGGCTGCGGGCCCCGTGGGGGTGTGGGGCGCCTCGTGGCGGCGACCCTCGGCTGGGCGTGCCCCTGCGTGCGCCCTCCTGTCGCGAGCCCCTGCGCCCGGACTGCGCCACCCGCTTGCTGACCGCCCTCCACCCCCCCTCCCCCTCCGTGTCCCCCCCCCTTCCCCCCCCAAAGGTGCACGTTGACGTCACCGCGAGCGGCGTGCAGGCGGCGGCGCTGGTCTTCAACGGCGCGCCGGTGCGCGCGCCTTTGCGGCCCCCGCCGCGCGCGCCCGCCTGCGCCACCGCCTGCCTCCCTCTGGCCCCACTCCCCAGCCCTTGGGCCCCTCCGCGCGCCCGGCGGCACGGCGGCACGGGAAACTTCAAGCCTCGAGGGAAAAGGAACCCCGCCGGCCTGCTCTCCCCAACCCCAACTCCCCACAACCCCCCACCCGCCAACACCCCACCCCCAACCCCCCAAACCCCAACCTCAACTCCCCACACCCCACCCACCCGCCAACACCCCACCCCAACCCCCAACCCCCACACCCCCAGATCCCCGCCTCGCCGCTGGTCATCCGCCCCGCCGGCGTGGCGCAGTACTACGAGGCGCGCAAGGCGGTCGACGTGGTGGGCTTCATCAAGACCCCCTACGGCCTCATGATCGCCTTCTCCGTGTTTGCCATGGTGGTCATGCCCATGATGAAGGTGAGGGGGTGGGGGTGGAGGGGGAGGGGGTGGGGGTGCGGGGCGGGTGGGGCTCCTTTGGCAAAGCCCCACGCTCAGAAACAGCGCACGTGTGCGAAAGCACCCCCCGTCCCACTCCCTTGAAAACGCCCCCCCCCGCCCCCTTCTGCCAGGTCGACCCCGAAGAGTACCGCGAGGCAATGTCCAGCCTCAGGGGGGGCGACGGCGGCGGCGCCGTGGAGCAATCGGGGGGCGGCGGCAGGAGCGGCGGGGGCGGCGCGCGCAGCGGCGGCGGCATGCAGCCCACCGGCGCCGGCGCGCAGCGGCGGCAGATACGCGACCGCTGAGGTGGAGGCTCTGTAAGGCAGCCCGAAAAAATGCCGGGTTACACTCGATTCGGTTTGGTTGGGGGTCGGGAGTGCGGGGATGAGGCAGGGGCCTGCAACACACATAGTCTGGGGCGGCAGCCGCGTGAGTGCGAGGGGCGGCCGGTCACAGGGGTCGTCGAGGGTACAGTCAGAGGGGGGGTCTGTCAGGGCTGCGCGGCCACGGCGCGGCGGCTGCGCCGGCCCTGCGCCGAATGAAGAGGGCGGCGCGCGCGGGCTGCGCGCACAAACCACGCGCCTCAGGCCCCGCCGCCGCCGCCGCCGCCGCCGCCGCCGCCGCCGCAATTACCGCCGCCGCCGCCGGCTCCGACCTTCATGCGTTCGAGGTGCGTAGCCAGCAGCTCCATTTTGTCCAACATGCCCGGCTCAGTCAGCCTTTGCGTGCGCGTGCGGGGGGAAGGGGGGAGCGTTGCTTCATTTGGGGTGTGCCTGGCCTCGCCACCGCAGCGCTGCCAGTCGATTCGTTTGCGGGGGCGCAGGAAGCCAGCCCGGGCCCCTGCTGCCGCACGCTCGGCGCTGTCCCCGCGGCAGCGCGCCCCCGCCCCCGGTGCGCGCCCTCCCCACCTCGCCACCAGCCCCGCCAGCCGCTCGTCCACCGCCGCGCCCGCGGGCGACCCGCGCCCGCCCGGGGCGCCCGCCGTGGAGGGCGGGCGCGAGGGCGGCCCCGCCTGCGCGGCCAGCAGGTCCTTGAGCACGGAGTACTGCTGCTTCAGCTGCACCAGCGCGGACTGCAGCGCGGCGGCGTTGGAGCGCTCCAGGTCGTAGGCCGTCCTGGGAGGGTGGGGGGCAGGGGGTTGGGGGTGGGGATGGGGGGGTGTTGGGGGGGGGAGCGGGCATCGGCGGCAGTCGGCGGCGAAGCGCAGGGCACACGGCGGCGCGGCTGACGAGAGCAACCCCTGCAGCTGGCCTATGCTCTGGTGCGCCGAACATGCGTGCCCTGCGGCGCTTCGCGGGCGGCCGCTGCGCGTCCGACGTCCCCTCCCGCACCGGACGCCCCCTCCCGCACCCGACCCCCCCACCCCCCACCCCCCGCCCACTTGAGCCGCATGAGCTCCTGCTGCAGCTGCTCCTCCCGCGCGCGCGCCCGCCGGTACTCGGCCGCGCGCTCCGCCGCCTCCAGCCCCTTCAGCACCAGCGCCCGCTGCGCCTCCTCCTGCGCCGCGGCCTGCTCCTTCAGCGCGCACGCGGCGCCCTCGGCGCGGCGGAGGGAGTCCTCCAGGTCGGCCAGGCAAAAGGTGCAGGCGCCGTCGGAGAGCCCCACGACGACGTGGGCCGCCGCGGCGGGCTCCGCGCCGGCGCCGGCTGCTGCCGCCGCGGCGCCGCGGGGCGCGCCCTTGCCGCTGCTCGAGACGGTCAGGCGGCTGCCCGCGGCGGGGGCGGCCGCGCCGCCGTTCGCGGCCCCCTGCCCGTTGCAGGCCGCGGCGCCTGCCTCGGGCTGCGGCGCGTCGGCGAGCTGCGCGCTGTAAAACGCGAGGTGCTGCGGCGCCACGCCCAGCGCGCGCGCGACCGCCGCGCGCACGTCTGCGGCGGCGGGCGGCGGCGCGGGCGCCGCCCCGTCGGGGCGCGCTGGCGCCGCCAGGTCGAATGCGGGCAGCAGGAGGGAGACCTGGATCGCCGCCTCCGCGGCATGGGCCTGCTGATGATGAGATTGCTGCTGCTGCCGCTGCCGCGGCCGCTGCAGCGCCATCTGCGTGCCCGGCGCGCGGTCGCCGCCGGCGCCGGAGGCGGCGGCGGCTCCGGCCCCGCCGACCGCCAGGCCGCGCGCCGGGCTGCCCACCGGCGACGACGCCGATGTCACAAACAGCGCCAGGGGCGGCGGTTTAGCGCTGCGCACGCAGCCAGCCGGCGTGCCGCCGCCATCGGGCGTGGCGGTGCCCCCTGGCGCGGGCCGGACAGGCGTCGCGCCGCAGCTGCCGTCGCCGCCGTCGGGCGGGTCCCACTGCTGCTGCTGCGACGGCGATCGCCGCTGCGACCCGCCCCCCACGCCGGGCAGCTGCAGCGCGAACCGCGGCGGCGCGCGCCGCGAGCCGAGCGGCGTCGCCGCCGCCGCGTGCCGCTGCTCCGCCGCCGTGCCGTCGAGCGCGCAGTCGGGCGCGCTGCTGAGCGCGCCGGCGGCGTCGCACCGCGATCCGGCGGGGCCCCCGCTGGCCAGAGCCGCCTCCGATCGTTCAGAAGGCGGCGTGGACGGCTCCGGACTGGCCTCAGAGTCGCTGAGGTGGAGGGGGACATCGTCCAGGTCGCTCTCGTCCGGGAGGTCGCCCTCCCCAGGCGCCCACGCACCCCCGCTCTCGTCCCATGCCTCGCTGTCGTCGTCCATGTGCGATCGAAGGCGCGATCGGGGGCTGTGGCTGCGCGGGGGCTGGCTGCTGTGGCGCGCTGTGCTGCCACTTGACCGCGGCTTTGCAAGCTTACAGCCTGGCTGTTTGAATGTTATTGGGCCAACGGGTTTCCCGGCCTGACCAGGAGGGCGCGGGCACTCAGCAGGCGCCTGGCAGGCGCCCGCCGCTAGCCGCTGCCCGCTGGTGCCTCGGCCCGCGGGCCAGCGTCGCCATGCGTGCTGCCGCGTGTGTGCCAAGCCGGCCAAGAGATGTCAAACTTGAAACGGTGGAGGGAAAAGCCTGCTTCAATTCGGCCTGTTGTACAATGCAAAAGCAAGTGGGAGACGCTGCTGGAGTGCTGGATCGATGGAAAACCTGCAAAGTCACGCGCTCGAGATGGCCCCGAGCCGCCGTCGCGCCGCGGCCAGCTCCTGCTCCCTGGTCCGTATGGAGCGCTCCAGCGTGCGGAGGTGCGCGTCAGACTCCTGGCGACCAGGGCCAGAGAGGGCGAGTTGCGCGCAGGCTTGTGAGCGACTGGCGCTGAACTGCGGCAGCGACGCATGCGCTGGCAGTGAGCATGGAGCATTGCAGCGGTAACACCAGCGCCGCACCTTGATCGACTGCTGGAGGTTGCGCAGCCTCCATTCGCTGTTTATCGGCTCTGCCCGCAGCAGCTGCTCCTGCGCCGACCGCACCACCCCCAGCTGCCAGCTCTGCATCGACGCGCGCGCCTGCGCCAGCCGCGCCGCGGCGGCCGCATCGGCGCGCGCGCGGCGGTTGGCCAGCTGCTCCGCCGCGCGCCCCTCCCGCAGGCGCGACACGTCCCGCGCCAGGTTGTTCACGGTGGACTGCGCGCGCATGCGCTCGATGCGCCGCTTGATGCGCCGCTCCCGCAGCACAGCCATGTGCGCCTGCATGGCGCGGGGAAGGGGGGGGGGTGCGCGGCGGTCGGCGCTTGCGGGGGGGTGTTGCAGGGATCAGCCACAGCCGCTGCTGCAACGCCAAGTCACTGCTGCCCGCCTGGCCCTGTGCGAGCACGGACCTCTTTGAACTGCAGCCGTGCCGGGCCATCGCGGCGCGGCAAAAGCGGGTAGCCGTGCGCCGCGCACAGCGCCGCCCAGGCGGGCTCGCACTCCGCCCCGGCCACGATGGCGCGCCAGGCCCGGCAGACGCGGGAGGCGTGCAGCAGCTCCTCCGCCTCTAGAAACGCAAACACGAGGGCAGCCGCGTCGCGCTGCAGCGCCGCGGGGGGCGCCGCGGCCGGCGCTGGCGCTGGGGCGGCCGCCGCGTCGCGCTGCGGCGCCGCTGCGGGCGGCATGCGCCCGTGATGCCACAATACCGAAAGCACGCTGCGTGCTTGGCTGGTTGCTGGTGGCCGGTGTGATGCCACACGCGCGGCGCCACACGCTGCCGCCGCCGCTCCACACTGGGTGCACCACCTGCTGCACCTACTGCGCCTCTGACCAGCGCAGGGCACGTCCAGACGCGCGTTTGTTTGGAGGCGGGGCGACTGGGGCAGCTGACTGAGCGACTGCGAGCAGCGGTGAGCAGCAAATCCGGGTTTGCGCCCTCAAAGAGGTTGTTTACCACGTTACGGAATCGCCGGAATTGGGCTGATAAGGATTGGGCCGCGCGATTGTGCGGCACACCGATCTCGGACGCCCTGGTGTTGGGCCCTGGCCCGCGCGAAGGGAGCCCCGGCCGTTCAAAAGGTGGGCATGCCGCCGGAATCCCCATTTAAGGCATGCCGCGCGCGCGATCGAGCAGCGCCCGCCCGCGCCGCCCCCCGCCGGGCGGCGGTCCACCCGGCGTGGCGTTTCAACAACATCCGCGCGCCGCGCGCCGCCCGCAGGCCCAGGAGCCCCGCCATGAGCGCGGCGATGCTCGCACGAAACCGGCAGGGAGCGCCGCAGCCGGGCGCGCCCTGTCGGCCGTTGTGGCAGCGCGTGCGGCTGCGCGTCGTGCGGGTGCGCGCGCCCGCCGGAGGGGGGTGCGGACTGGTGCGGTTGGGTGCGGGCCCGCACGCTGCATGCTGCTTCCAAAGCCCTCCTGCCTCACCGATGGCCAACGCCACGCGCGCCGCGCACGACAGGTGACTGCCTCCTACTTCCCCCACCACAAGCGCTACACGACCGCCGCGGGCGCGCCCCTGCCAACCCCCTGGACCCCCGGCGGCCGCGCGCCCCCGCGGCCCCGCGTCACGCCCGCGCCCGCGCCCGCGCCGCCGCGGGGCACGGCCGAGGACGCGCGTGCCGCAGCGCTCGCGGCGCTGCGGCGGGAGCAGCTGCGCGCGGCGGCGGCGGCGGTCGCGCTGTGGCAGCAGCTGGGGGTGCTGGGGGTGGCGCTCGCCGAGGCGCTGCCGGGCGCGGGCGCGGCGGCGCTGGCGGCGGCGGCCTGGACCGTCGACCGCCTGTCCCGCGCGTCCGGGCTGCGGCAGCTGCTGGCGAGCGGCGCCGCAGGGGGCGCGGCCGCGGCGGCGGCGACGGCCAACGCGCAGCGCGCGCTGCTGCTGTCGCTGTCGCTGCTGCAGGGGGCGCGAGGCGGCGGCCCGCAGCGCGCCGCGCTGCGCGAGTGCGCCCTCCTAGGGACGCTGGCCGCCCAGGTGCCGCTGCTCGGCGCGCTCTTTTCGCGCAAGGGCGAGGCGGCCCAGCAGCAGCAGCAGGGGCAGGGGCAGCAGCGCCAGCAACAGGAGCATGGGCAGGAGCAGGCCGCGGATGGCATCGGCAACGCAGAGCCCTGGACGGCCTTTGAGGCAGACCGTGCACCTGGACTGCCCACCGAGTCGGCAGCCGCGGCGGAGGGCGCGGCGGCGGAGGGTGTGGCCGCGGCTGCGCCCCTGGACGCCGCGCGGTGCGTCGAAGCGCCGCCGCCGGCCGTGGCTGCCGAGCCCGCTGTCGATGCGTTTGTGGAGGCCGGCGCAGCTCTGAAGGCGGGCTCAGCGTTGGAGTCCGCCGCCGTGCCAGGCCTCGAGGCGCAGCTGCTGGCGGCCGAGCCGCCCGCCCCGCCCGCCCGCCCAGCGCCCGGCGCGCGCGCGCAGCTCTTTGTCGGCGCCGCCGCGGCCGCGGTCCTGGCGCTCGCCGCGCTGCGGCGCCTGGCGGAGGTCGCGGCGGGGCGCGAGCGCGCGCGGCTGGCGCGCAACGCGGAGCTGCGGCGGCGCGCCGACGAGCTGGCAGGCGTGCGCAGCCGCATCCGCGGCGCCCTCGACGTTTCGGAGCCGGGCCGGGAGACGCGCCTCACCCGCAACCAGCCGCTGGCAGAGGCGGCCGACGGGTCCGCGGCGGCGGGGGCGCCCGCGCTGTCGGCCGCCGTCGCGCGCTGGCTCGCGCCGCTGCTGGGCGGCGGCCTGGGCGCCGGCGCGGGGGCGGCGTCCGGCGCGGCGCCCGGCCGCGCCGACGCCGTCGCGGAAACGGAGGCCGCCGCCGCACCCGAGGCGGCGGCCGCCGCGCAGGCCGCGTCCGAGGCCGAGGCGCTCAAGCGCTTCCAGGCGTTTGTCGCGGCCAGCGGCATGGGCGAGATGATAAGAGCCGAGGACGGGCGCGTGTGGGACGTGGGCATGGACTCTGGGCCCCAAGCCAGCCGCGACGCCGTGGACCGCGCCACCAAGGCGTTCCGGTCCCTCGGCCCCTCCAGCAACGACGAGCTTGAGGCGGACCGCGCCGACGCGCAGCGGCAGCTGGAGGAGCAGATGGCGGCGCTGGCGGAGATCAGCGGCGGGGGCATGGGGCGCGCGGCGCGCGAGGCCGCAAAGCGCGCGCAGCGCGAGCGCGGGGCCGACGGCGCCGTCGAGGCGCCCCCGCGGCGGCGGTTTGCCGGAAGCGCGGCCGCGAATCCGTTTGCGCTCAGCGCCGAGGAGCGGGCGCAGTGGGAGTCGCAGGACCACCTTTACAGCTCAGACGGCGCGGCGCGGCGGCCGGGCCCGCGCCGCGGCGCCGCCGACGAGGCAGCGGTGGAGGCGCCGGCGCCGGCGGTGGAAGCAGCAGCTGAGCCGGCAGTGGCCGAGCCGGCAGCGGCGGCACCAGTAGCGGCATCAGTAGCGGCCGAGCCGGCAGAGGCGGCGCCGCTCCCCGCGCCGCCCTCGCCGGCCGCGGCGCCCGGGGCGTGGGGCCCTGGGGAGGCTGAGGAGATGCGGCGCCGCGCGGCCACCCGCCGCAGGCGCAGCGCTCGCGCCGAGGAGCTGCTGGCCGACGCCGAGGCGCGGCTGCCTTCGCCCGAGCCCGAGGCGGCGGCGGCGACGGCGCCGGAGCCGTTGGCGCGGCCGGTTGAGCTGGAGGCGGCGCCGCCTGCGGCTGGGCCGGGCGGCGAGGGCCACCAGCCCGTGCCTTGCGTTTCCGAGGCGGCGGCGGCGGCGGCGGCGGCGGGGGCGGCGGCGCCCGAGCCGTCGCAGTCTCCGGTGGCAGAGGGAGCTCATCGATGGCTGCTGCGCGATCGCCGGTGGCAGAGGCAGTCGCAAGGGGCAGGGCCTGAGGCCGGCCAGGCGCAGGCTGCCGGGGCGGCAGAAGCAGCCCTGCCGCTCGCCGCGAGCGAGGCAGCGGCTGCGGGAGTGGTGGCCGCGGCGGAGGCGCCTGCTGCTGCCGTTGCTGGCGCGCAGGAGCAGGAGCAGCCGCTAACAGCGGATGAGGGGCCGCAGCTGGAGCAGCGCGAACAGCAGGGGCGGCAGCAGGCTGCAGTGGAGGCGGAGGCCGCCCAATCCGCGGCGGCGGACGCCGTGGCGCGCGCGGCCGTGCCTGCCGCGGGCGCGCCAGCCCTCTTGCCCGACGCGCCGCCGTCGCCCGTGCCGCGGGGGTGCGCGGCGCTGGTCATGGCGGCGGCGCTGCGGGGCCGCGAGGCCGGCGGCCCCCCGCTGCGGCCCGACGAGCTGGACCTGGTCACCCGCCGCCTCGCGCCGTTTGTGGCGCTCGCCTCCATCGCCGCCGCGCTGTCCCCGGCCCCCGCCGCGCCCCCCGCGCCGCGCGGCGCGGCCGCGGCGGCGGCGGGGCTGGTCGGCGAGTCGGCCGCGGCGGCGGCGGGCGCCAAGGCCGCGTCGGCGCCCGCGGCCGCGCGCGACCTCGGCCTGGCGGCGGAGGCGCTGCCGGCGCCTGGCGCCGCGCTGCGCGCGGCGCCGCAGGACGGCGGCGCGGCGAGCGCGGCGCGGCGCGACGCGGCTGGCAGGCCTGCGGCGGCGGAGCGCGTGGGGGCGGGCGGCCCTTAGGATGGTAAAGAGGCAAAGCGTGGGAGTGCGATCGAGGGCGAGGCTGGTGCCGGGTAATGTGTTCCTTGACCCGGCGCGCCATTCCGTTGGCTTCCAGGCCACAGGGGGAGGCACACCCTTGTGTCGAATGTGTTCTACGGGCCGGCAACCCGGCGCCGCCGCCCCGAACGCCGCCGCCGCCGCCTGGGCCACCCACACCGCCGGCGGGGAGTTTGCGGCAGCAGTAAAAGACGTGGCTCGCGTAAAGCTTTGACCGCTCGTTGACCGGGTGGCGGATGCAGCTGGAAGGGGTGCATTGCGGGGCATTTGGGAGCAGGATTCTGTGCTGCAGGCCGCGGGGGCCGAGGGGTGGTCCGGCCTGAAGGGTGGATTTGCACTTGCCGGGCAGCAGCGTGCAGCAGCGTGCAGCAGCGTGGCGCAGGCCATAGCGGCGACAGCGACGCCAACGCGGTGACCCCTCTTCCGCGATCCCCGGCTGCCAGGCTCGTCATTGTGCTTTCTACGATCGCAGAGAGCTGCAGCGACCCGCAAACGCGCGCAGACCTGATCTGGGAGGTGTCGCTCCCCGCGCTGGGCGATCGGGCGCGCGCCCTCGACGGCTGGGGCGTGTGGCAGGCTATCTCGGAACCCCTGAAACATGGCGCCCCCCAAGGAGAAGCTCGAGCCGACCAAGCAGACACTGACGGCGGTGCTGCTGGCGGATAGCTTCACGCAGGTGGGCGCAAGCCCCTCCGTTCAGATGCACGGCGTGCCAGGGAGCGCGTCCAGCGCGGCCGCCCCGCTGCGGACGTGAATGACGGCCCCGCCGCGCCGCGCCGCGCACGCGCACGCGCCGCGCCGCTGCGGCGCCGCTCCACCCCCCCCCCCCTGCCGCGCGCCCGCCCCGCAGCGCTTCCGCCCCATCACTGTGGAGCGCCCCAAGGTGCTGCTGCCGCTGGTCAACACGCCGCTGATAGAGTACACGCTGGAGTGGCTGGCGCTCAACAAGGTCGAGGAGGTGCGCGCGGCAGCTGCCGGCTGGACCGGGCTTTGGTCAACCCTTGACAAGGGTCGGGTTCCCCTGGCCGCTGCCCCCCTAGTTTGAGGGGGCTCGCTGTTGTGGGTGTGCCGCCGGCGGGTCGGCGTGCGCAGCGCATGAGGAGCGCGGCCGCTGCGCGCGCCACGCGCAGCGAGGGGAGCGCGGCGCGTGCGGCGCAGCGGCAAGGGGGACGGGGTGATGCGTCCGTCGGCGCGCTTCCCCACGCGTCCCCCCACCTGCACGCCTGCAAACCCCAGCCCCGCCCTGCCTCACCCCCCAAACTCCCGCCCCCAATGCCCCCCCCCCAGATCTTTGTGTTTTGCTGCGCGCACGCGGACCAGATCAAAAAGTACCTCGCGGACTCAAAGTGGCTGCGCCAGCGCAGCCCGCGCATCATCACGGTGGGGGGCGGCGGGGCGCCGTGCGCTGGAGTGCCGGCAGGGGTGACGCCGCCGGAGTGACACCGCCGGGGTGTGCCGGCGGGTTGACGCCGGCGGCGGCGGCAGCGGCGGCGGCGGTGGCGGCAACGGCGGCGGCGGCGGCGGGCTGGCCCCCCCTTTGCCCCGGCCGCGCCTCCCGGCCCACCCCCACCCCCACCCCCCCAACCCCACCCCACCCAAACCAACAAACCCAGGTCGTCGCCCGCAACTGCCTGTCCGCCGGCGAGGCCCTCCGCGCGCTGGACCAGAAGGACATAATAAAGGGCGACTTCGTCCTCGTGTCCGGTGACACGGTGTCCAACGTGGACCTGGGGCCGGCGCTGGCGGCGCACAGGGCGAGGAGGGAGAGGGACAAGAACGCGATCATGACCATGGTGGGGGGGGGTGGGGGCGGGGGGCACTGGCTGGGGGCTGGGGGGTGTTTGGGGGGAGAAGGGTGCGGGGCCTGCGCGCCCGGTGTGGCGCTGGCACGGCTGCAACCCGCACACCTGTGCGCACAAACACACACACATGCATACCCACACCCACAGGCCAGCACCTCCTTGGGCCCCGTCGGCGCGTTGTAGCTGCAGCCGATGCCCTGCCACTCGAGCGTGGAGGGCGCCACGTTCACCGAGTGCGACACGGCCAGCGCGCCGGGCCCGGTCTCCCGGGCC
>BDRX01000210.1:2991-30916 GCA_003203535.1 Raphidocelis subcapitata | reverse complement strand
ACTTGCTCGCGGATGGAATAATCCGTGCCCGGGGTGGGCGTACACCTAGTGCCAGTTCGTACGCGCCGGGTGTCAGAAGAACCTCCGGACAAGAGATCAGAAGAACCTCCGCACAAGACGTTCATTAAATATTTGGGCTTCATACGAGAACCGCACTGCGTTGGGTGACTTGCACAGGACCCCCCCTCCCGCGTCCTCCCGCGTCCGTTCACCCGAGGCTCCCGCACCCGAGCCGCGAGGCGCAGCTTCACCCCCCCCCCCGGCCCGCGGTGAGAGTTGAAAAGCGTATGGAATCCTCTCGTGCCCCTCTGCGGGGGGATCCGGGGGCCGCGTGCTTGACTGGCCGCCAGCCAGCAGCCAGCAGCAAGCCGCCACCTGCCCAGCCTGCCGCGGCCCGGCCCTTGCCGACAAAAGCGCGCCGCAGTTTTTTCCAGCCATCCCAGCGGGCCGGGGAAGGTCGGTGGCGGGGCCAGAAGCTGACTTGGCAGCCAGCCGCCGTCACTAACGGCGCGGCGGTGACTTCCCCTGGTCCCCTGGTCCCCGCCCTGCGTAACCCTCGCTCCCCACCCTCAACTCGTCCCCTCATTGCATTATGCGTTATCCAAACGCCCCGGCTGGCGCTGGAAACCGGGGGAGCATCCACGTCTCCGCCGCCGTTTCACCCGTTCACCCTGTGAGACCAGGAAAATGAGCCAATCCTACTCCCCCAACCCCCAGGCTTGAAGACGATGCCCGACCCCGGCCCCCGCCGCCCGGCGACACGCGTGGCGCGCTGCGCTGCGCCTGCGGCGGCCATGCCGCTGCTGCTACTGCTGCTCGCGCTTGTCGTGCCCTCCAGGGCTTGTGACACCGGATGCACCGCCTGCGACGCTGCGGGCTGCACAGCCTGTGCCAGCGGCTACTGGAAGACCAGCGACAAGCGCTGCGGTGGGCCAGCGTGCTGCCAGGGTTCGGGCGCGAGCATTGCCTCTGGGCTATTCGGCCGGCAGCGCTGTCTGTGTTACCACGTGGCTCAACACTGCGGACAGCTCGGCTTGCCTGCGCTTGGCATGCCCCAGCCCCCAAGCAGCAATTTACCCCTCCAACTGCACTCTCTCGCAGTCGCCACGTGCCCCGCTGGCTCCTACAAGTCCCCAGCGGCTTGGACAAGCACGGCGATTTGCAAAGCGTGCATGTCCACCTGTGCAACCTGCAACACGGCCACCACGTGCACGTCCTGCTCGGGCGTCTACTGGCTCACTGGGGCCACGATGACGTGCGGTGCGTGGGTTTGCATGCGGCCAGCTTCATTGGCTGAGGGCGGCTGCACAGGCGGTTTGTCAGGGGTTTACGCACTCCAACACCCATCCAAGCCTGAAGCCCACGCCAAACTCAACCCACAGTCACCGACTGCCCTGCTGGGTTCCACAAGGCGCCCGACCACGTATGCCGCCGCTGCCATGCCCGTTGGTGAGGGCGTCAGAATTCCTTGCCGGCTGCTTAGAGCCTTTGCATATCGCTTGATTCCAGCCCTTCAAGGGGAATTTGAGACCTCTAACCGCCAATGCCTCGCACCGCAGTGCCACCTGCACGGGTGGCGGCTTGTCCGACTGCTCCGGCTGCGCAGTCCCCTACCTCCTGTTGGGGACGACCTGTGGTGAGCCTTAGGGGCATCCTCCTCGGCGGTGGATCTCAAGCTGTCCATTCTAGAGGGCACGTCTCGGCTGGGTTCATTGCTGTGCAAGGCAGAGCTGTGATCCTATTGAAGCAACCGCAGCACGTTAATCAAGTAATCTCGACCCCGCTTCCACACCGATAAACGACATGCTGCCCGGTCGGCAGCTATACATCTGCACTCAAACACACACACACTCCCACCCCGCCACGCCCTTGCCAACACCCCTGCCCGCACAGTTGCCTACTGCCCGGCCGGGACGCTCGCAGACAACACCAACCGCACCTGCGCCGCGTGCCCGACCGGCTGCACCGCCTGCAGCTCAGTCAGCGTTTGCACGACCTGCAACGCCGGCCTGTGGAGGACGCTGGGCGGGCGCTGCGGTGAGCGCCGGCGCCGCGCTGTTGCACCATGCCACTGGCGTGCCCGTGGCACTGCAGTCTTGAGCGTTCACAACGCCCGACCGTCATCGGGCAGAAAGGCTTACACACGCCCCCCTGCCCAACCACCCTCCCAAAGTCACGGCAGCGGACTGCCCCGCTGGCACCTTCGCCGCCACTGACCGCGTTTGCCGCGCCTGTGCGACAACTTGGTGAGTGGTGAGGGTGCCGTGCGCATGCATTTAAGAGCGGCAGCAGCTATGTGTTGGATTCATGGAGAGACAACCGTGCCGCAGCCGTGCCAAGCATCCTCAACCATTGCATCCCCACCAACCTACCCACTGCAGCGCAACATGCAACGCCGGCAGCTACCAAAACTGCACCTCTTGTGTTGACAACAAGTACCTCCTCAGCCCTGGTTACTGCGGTGGGCTGGGGGCTTAACGAAGCAGCACGTGCTGGTGTCTTTCAGCTGCACGCATGCGTGCACGCATGCGCTCATCGGCCCGACAATGCTGGGTCCTCAAAAGCCGAGGCTCACCGTGATTCCTTCAGGCCACTCTCACCCACGCTGTCGCCCTTCTCTGCGCAGTGACAACCTGCCCCCCGGGGACGCGCAAGGACGATGTCGCGCGCACCTGCGCCCCATGCCCAGCCAACTGCGCAGTCTGCAGCAGCAACACGGTCTGTAGGAAGTGCAGCGCCGGATTCTGGAGGAAAGCCGATGATGGCCAATGCGGTCAGTGGCGAATTGGGTATCTTAGCGCAATCTGTTTGCAAATGCTGATTGGTGTCACCCCGGCGTGTATCGCGTTCCGTGCCTTGCTCTGAACTTGAGCTGCTCACCGGCATACCTCCTGGCCAAGTTGTCCGCCTGGGCTCCGCAGCCGCATTGCTTGTGCCAACCCCACCAACTGCTGCTCCGCTCCAAATCCAATGCAGTCTCCACTTGCCCCGATGGCACCTTCAAGAACCCCCAGATCTGGGCCCTCAAAGCCCGCTGCCAGGCCTGCACATTGCCCTGCCTTACCTGGTGCGTGGGTCGCCGCACAACACACGTCTTGCTTTCTGTTACCGGGAGTTATGCGCTAGGGTACTGCTTTGGCGGCCCATTGCAGGGGGCGGCGGAAGGTGGGGGTGCGTGCGCCCTGCTGCGCTCAACCTTGGACGGCTCAAGCGTTGACAACACCCTTTCTTGCCGCCCTCCGTTGCCCAAACTACAAACACCAGCGAGACGAGCACTGACTACTGCCTGACGTGCGAAACCCCCCGGGGCGCGCCAGTCAGCGGTGTTTGCCCCCCCCCGTGAGTTTTGAACGTGGGCTTGGAGTGCACTCCTTGAGAGCACCGCTTTGTTGCAAGACCACTCTTGCGCAGGCGCAAACACTGCTGTCACGCAAGCTTTGTGTCACCCTCCCATTTTCGGTTCCAACTCACGGCAGCTCACCCCCCCCCTCCATCACCCCCCGGAACCCCCCAGCTGTCAACCTGTGCGCCGGCGTCACCTGCCCTGCTGCTGGGGAGTGCGACAGCGCGGCGGGCGTGTGCAACCCGGCCACGGGCGTGTGCAGCGCGCCCACCGCCAAGCCGGACAACACCGCCTGCAGCTTCGGGTCCTGCCAGGGCGGTGTGTGCAAAGCAGGTGGGGGTGAGAGAGGTCTTTTGGCTTCGATCCACCGCCCATACGCGCGCATGTGTGCATGCACGCTTGACGGCTGATGTGAACCCTTGGTTGCGTTTGTGTGCATGTGCGCGTGTTTTTGCGCAGTGCGGTGGGATTTGGGACCAGCGCGGGGCATGGGCAGCTATCTTGAACGCTTGCGTGGCGGCGCTGCTTGCGAAAAGAGTGTATGCAAAGTGGAAGCGGCAGCTGTCTTCTCGACTGATCCATCCACAAAGGCAGCCCCCACCCGCTACGTTTCCTACCCCACCCGCAGCGCAAACAAAACTTTCAGCCGGCGTGTGCGGCATTACAGCGGACACGGGCGCCGTGCGCTGCTGGGGCCACAACGGGAACGGCCAGAGCACGCCACCCACCGACCTTCCACCGTCTTTGGCTGTCGCTGCGGGTGGCTTCCACACATGCGCCGTCGCAGCGAACACGGGCGCCGTGCGCTGCTGGGGCAACGACGGGGACGGCCAGAGCACGCCACCCGCCGACCTCCCGCCGTCGTCGGCCATCGCTACTGGCTTCTTCCACACATGTGCCGTTGCAGCATCGACGGGCGCTGTGCGCTGCTGGGGGAACAATGACTACGACCAGGCAACGCTACCCGCCGACCTGCCGCCGTCATCGGCCATCGCTACTGGCGCCTTCCACACATGTGCCGTTGCAGCGTCGACGGGCGCCGCGCGCTGCTGGGGGTTTGACATGTTTGGCCAGGCAACGCCACCCGCCGACCTGCCGCCGCCGTCGTCGGCCATCGCTACTGGCTCCTACCACACATGTGCCGTTGCAGCGGAGACGGGTGCTGTGCGCTGCTGGGGGAGCAATGACTACGACCAGGCAACGCCACCCGCCGACCTGCCGCCGTCGTCGGCCATCGCTACTGGCTACTCCCACACATGCGCCGTTGCAGCGGAGACGGGCGCTGTGCGCTGCTGGGGGAACAATGATGACGGCCAGTCGACGCCACCCGCCGACCTGCCACCGTCGTCGGCCATCGCTTCTGGCTACTCCCACACATGCGCAAAAGCGGCGGCGACGGGCGCTGTGCGCTGCTGGGGGTTTGGCGGTGATGGCCAGGCCACGCCACCCGCCGACCTGCCACCGCTGTGAATGGTGTCAGCACCTTTCAAACAGGGAGCATCAAGTCCTGGGTGCCCCGTGCCGCCTGCGCTTTAGGCCAGGGGACCAACCAAAGCAGCGCGCCCAAAACATTAACAGCATTGCACCCCTGTGGCTGTTTGCCCTACCGGGGGCGCCTCTAGTCGGAGGCGCTTGTTGCAACGCTCGCCAGGCTTGCACGGGGCCAGCCGCCCCCCCCTTCAGTTGTCCGGAGTTTGGCGGTTTGCGCCGCAACATCCCGGTTTTTTTCCTCACCGCCGAGACCTGCACTCAACCCCTGGCGCGTGCCTTGCTTTGCGCCTGCACCGCACAGTGGAAGCGGCCATCATGCCGACACCGGCAGACAGTGCGCTCAGGTGCACAATCACCAGCAACCTCAAGAGTCGCCCGGGACCGGCAGCCGCCCGCGAGCTTCACCTCCAGACCCCGCACACGCCGGCACTGCAAAAGCATCCGCACACCTGCTGCTGTGCGCGATGCCATGCGCCTTTTTCGAACCCACACCCTTTGCGAACCCTGCTCTGCGGGGTCGCACCCAGCCGGGTGCGACCGGACGCAAATAGAGCTCTGCTGCCATCAGGCCCAATCTGCCACCCTGCTTCCGCCGGCCCATTCACCAATGCATCGGGGATTGTACCTGCGCAGCAGCGCGGCCTGCAACCCGCCTGCGGGAACACAGCTCGAGTGGCCCGACCTTTGGGAGACTTTTGGGACGTGGGCTCAGTGGCGCGCACTATCCGCCTCCCTCATTCCCCCTCCTCGTTTTGCGCCCCGGCTGCGCTTTGGTGACGCAACTATTTTCGCTCCCACGGCTCCTAAGGCCGATCTTCGACCAAAAGCCCGCAAACAAGTTGCGCCCCCGCACCCCCAAAATGCGCATCCGAGGTGGCGGCGTGGAAATCGGTACCGCCCGGAAGGCACTTGTCCTAAGATCCGGCACTCCGCCAGCAACTCGCATCATCCGGAACTCCCGCACTCGTTTTCGGCCTTGATGCAGCTTGGTGGCATCAGCACGCACCCGCCCTGCCGAAACCGAGCCCTTTCCGAAACTACCAAGTCGCCGCGGCCCAAGCATCGCGCGCCCGACGGAGCCTTGTTGCATAGCCATCCGTTTCTTTGGCCGCGCTTCTGTTGCCCCCGGCTAGGCGCACCCTTTGGAACACGCCTGATACCGATTGATTGGCCCCATTAGTTTGTGTGTGTGTGTGTGGGTGCGTTTGGGTGTGTGTGGCAGAGAGGTTTCGGTCGTGCGGCCGACAGGGGCGGTGTGCCGCCGCCTGCCCCGGCCCTGAAAACTAAGTGTATCTTAGAGAGCGAATTAGGCCTGTCGGGCACCAGTAAGAGCCGCTCCCCTTGGAGTTGACTCTCGGGGGCGCCCGTTCATTCACTTGCATTCGCTCGTGCGGCCCGCAAAGGCCCCGAGCCGGTTGCAGCGCGGCCACAATTCGCTCGTGGCGAAAGCCTCTTTAGGGTTTAGGGTTTAGGGACACCAAAACCAGGTGGCAGGCGTTCCTTGTTGACTGGAACAAGGCAGCGGAGCAGCACAAGGAGTCAGGCCTCATCACGCCCAAAACCATTACCAAGCTGAAACAGTACCATGAGGAGTTGGTCAAAAATGTCCTCCAAAACCCCTCCCCGCTGCCGCAGGTGCCGGCACTGCTGACGCCCCAGTCGCTGGCGCTGTTTGCGCCACCGGCCCTGCCCCTGCTGCCCCAAGGGACCGGGCCGGCTGCGGCAACGGCGGTGCTGGACCTGCAGCAGGCAGCAGCGCTCGCAGCGCAGCAGCAGCGCTCAGCAACAGCGGCGGCCGCAGCAGCGCTCGCAGCGCAGCAGCAACAGGCAGCAGCGGTGGCGGCCGCGGCGCTTGCAGAGGCGGCGGCGGCAGCGGCGGCGCCGCTGCTGCAGCCGCCGCCGCCGCCGCCGCAGCAGCAGCAGGAGGAGAGGCCGACCCGGAAGCGCAGCCACACCCCGGCAGCAGCAGGCGCAGCGGGCAGGAAGCGCGACCCCTACAAGTGCCGCTCATGCTGGCGGCTGGTCAGCGACGGCGGCCAGAAAGCGCACAAGAAATGGGAGGCGGGCAGCGGCCAGTACTGCGAGCGGCCGTGCGCTGTGTGCGGCCAGCCCATGCAGGGCCACTCTCAGCCCTGCCAGCGGCCGGATGACTAGTGTTTCTACCAAAACATTGTGTGCACTTGGCTTTTATTGTGCTTACACCTGAATTTTGCAGCACTATTGGTAATCGCAGCTAGGCATGATCTGTTGAACCAGGTTTGCTGGTCAAGGCCGGCGCGCGCCCGCCATGCACACTAGTAGTCGGCACTTTTGTGGTGGTCATTTGCGTGTTTAACTCGGCTTGGCGCCTGCGGCGCCAGGCCGTGTGGGCTGCGCCTTCGGCGCGCGCGCGCGCTTTTCTCCTCCCCCCCTCTCTTTTCACTCCCACACGCGCGCGCTGGCGCGCGCGCGACTCCCACATATACGGAACATTCGCCATGTGTGTGTGTGTGTGTGTGTGTGTGTGTGTGTGTGTGTGTGTGTGTGTGTGCGTGTGCGCGCGCGCGCGTGCGCGTGCGTGCGTGCGTGCGTGCGTGTGTGTGTGTGTGTGTGTGTGTGTGTGTGTGTGTGTGTGTGTGTGTGTGTGTGTGTGTGTGTGTGTGTGCGTGTGTGTGCGTGTGTGTGCGTGCCGACCTCGCCTCTAGCACTGCCGCGGCCGGCGGACGCATCCCAAACCCCGCGGCTGCCGCGGTGCGCACCACGGTTGGCCCCGCCGCCATCACCACATGCGGCCGAGCCTTTTGCGAACGGAGGTAACACTGCTGTTGTCAACAACACGTCAAAAAACAGAGAGGACTTTGATGCGCCCACCAGGCCGGAATTGCTTGCGAGGCACCCCTGAGTGGGCGGTACGCGCTCGGCCGAAACGGACGCAGGCCAGCTGAATGCAAACGGAACAGGGGGAGTGATTGGGGGGAGGTTTTAGGGGTGGGGGGAGCTGTTTCGATTTGCGCGGCGCTGTTGTGGCGGGCCTTTGCATCCGCCGGCGGATATTTGCCGCGCACCTGGCAGCGTGCCCAGACCCCAACCCCAACCCCAACCCCAACCTTTGATTAGGGGCGACTGCGGCTGATTGATTGGGCGGCTTCGATGAGGCGGCTTTGGTCGGGAAGCCCCAATCCAGGCGGGGGCGATTTGGGCGGCGCCGCGGCTTCGATCAGAGCGAGGGGGGGGCCAGGGGGGGGGGGGTCAATCAGGGGGCTCATTATGAGCAGCTTTGATCAGGTGGCTCCAGGCGGCTCCGATGAGGCGCGATACAAGCCCCTACGCCCCCGCCCAACGCTGCGGCGGGGTGGCGGCGCGGCGCGGCGCGGCGCGGCGCGGCACGGCGCGGCGTAGCGGCGTACCGTATGCTGCGCGTTCACTGCGGCGTTGAGGCGCCCACCAGGCCTGGTGTGCGCCCGAAAGAGCCCCCGGGCTGCCGGCCCCAAGCTCCCCCCCCCCTCAAACTGGCAAGTTGCTGCGGCCCAAACAATGCGCGCCCGCTGGAGCCTTGTTGCATAGCCGCCCCCCTGCTGGTCGCGCTTCTGTTGCCGCCCGCTAGGTGCGCTCTTGGGAACACGCCTAATACCGTTTGATTGGCCCGATAGTACGTGCCGACCT
Source organism: Raphidocelis subcapitata (assembly GCA_003203535.1). Classification (NCBI taxonomy): domain Eukaryota; kingdom Viridiplantae; phylum Chlorophyta; class Chlorophyceae; order Sphaeropleales; family Selenastraceae; genus Raphidocelis; species Raphidocelis subcapitata. The sequence continues at coordinate 22,440 of BDRX01000210.1, read as the reverse complement.
CGCCTCCAGCGCTGCCGCGGCCCGCGGCGGACGCATCCCAGCCCCTGCCGCCGCCCCGTCATGCACCCTACCTCGGTTTGAACCCACCGCACAGATAAACAGCACACGCGACGGGGCCTTTGGGAACGGAGGTAACGTTGCGGTTGACACGTGAAAGACATATCAGAAAAATGGGAGGCAGTCAGGGATGTGGTCCAGACCCCAGTTTGCACCCCGTTTGCACTGACGCCCCCTAGCCGACCCAGCCGGGGCGTGCCTTGGTGCATACGTGTCAGGGCATGCAGTGCTTGCACCGAACAGTTGCGTGCCAGCAGGCGGTCTAGAGCAGGGCTGACTGCCCTTCCTTCAATACTGCATCGCGCTCCGCGTCTTCACACGCACGGCAAGCACGCACGCACACCCCTACCCAATCCTTAAACCCCTCTTAGGGCCTCACGATTCACAACGCGTCCCGCCCGCCCGCCCCCACGCCCCGCCCCGATTTGACGTAGGCCCCGCGGGCTCGGCGGTCACCGCCGCCGGCAGTGCGGCGGCGCGGCCCGGCTGGGCACTCCGCGGTTCTGCCCCGCTCAAGCTGGTTGAAAAAGCATTTCAAGTCGATCGTACGGCGCGCGGACGGAAAAGAAGCGTCCAGGGCGCGTTCGTACGGCGTAACCAGCGTAACCAGTCCGTCCGCGCCGTGGGGCCCTGGTTACGGCCCCGAGATCGCACCCACCTCATTCAGCCTGCTCGTTTTAAAACCTGCTCGTTTATACGAACGCATCATCGCCGCAGGTCACTCGCCGACGGCCCCCGTTGTTCGAGGACCGAGGCTCTCCCTCCCCGAGGTGTCGGGGCGCAAGCGCCACCCGCGGTGAGAGTTTGAAATGGTTAAAATCGTACCCTTGTAGCCTCGTGCGGGGGGATCCGGTACTCAACCCGGCTTGACTGGCCGCCACGCAGCCCCCCGTCTGCAGCCACCTGCAAAGCCCGCCCCGGAAAAGCGTTTTGTTCCGAGCAAACGCACGCGTGCCGGGGCAAGGCGGGCGGCGGGACGGAAGCTTCCACGGCCAGCCGGTGTCACTGACCGGACAGCAGGTGACTCAAACTTATGCCTCTCCCCTGATGAACCTCACCCCCCTCTCAACCCTCCTCCGTTCCTCCTTTTTGAAGCCTTATTGCTAGCACGGGGAACCTCACCCACCCACAGGCCTACCCTCCCCCCCCCGGCCACAGGCTTGAAGGGATGACCAACCGACCGCCGGCGCGCAGCGCACGCAGCAGCCCGCCCGCCGCGGCCATGCCGCTGCCGCTGCTGCTGCTGCTTTCGCTGGCCATGTTTGCCCTCCCCGTCTCTGGGTGCGCATCGCATTGAGGCTGCAGTCTGCCGCTGTTACGAACCGCTTACAATGGCTGTTGGGCGGCAGCAGCCAACCAGCAATGCTGCCCCTTTCACCTTCACATCGCTCCCGCGACAACCGCAGGGCTTGCCCCGACGGCTTTTGGGGCAACCCATGCGCAAAACCGTGCTCGGCCACGTGCAAGACGTGCTCCGACACCAACGTCTGCACGAGCTGCCCCACCGGAACCTTCCTGAATGCCGGGGCGGCCACCTGCGGTGGGCATTGCGCTGGCCTGCTAGGGTGGTGCTTGCTTGCTTTGCTAGCATATGCATGTGCCTTGAAATGTGGATCGGGGCGTACTCCCCAAGAAGCTGCCCACGCACCACTTTGCTGGGGCCACGATGGTATGTGGCAGGCTTGCGCACATGGCCAGCTGCGCTTGCATGCAGCCAACTACCTGAGACAGCGCGCGGGACGAGTTGTTCTCCCCCCTGCCTGCCACAGCGGATCATGCCCCACCAACACCCATCCAAGCCTGACGCTGAACACCCCAAACTCAAATCCACAGTCACCACCTGCCCTGACGGGTTTTTCAACGCACCCGACCGTGTTTGCAGGCGCTGCCATGCCCGTTGGTGAGTGATCCTATCACTCACAGGCTTGCATGGGCCTTGGCCAAGGGTCCGGTTTGCATGTGACTGCGCCAACCCTGCAAAGCATGCCATGGAATGGCTTTGAACGCGCCTTGAAACGCCAACGCCTCGCGCCGCAGCGCCACCTGCACGGCTGGAGGCTCCTGGACCTGCTCCGGCTGCGTGGCCCCCTTCCTCCTGTCGGGGACGACCTGCGGTGAGCCCATGACTCATCATGCAGGGCGGCGGATCACCGCCCAATCACCCTGCAGTGCATTGTCTGGCTTTGCCGTGCACGGCTCAGCGGTCCTGCTGAGGCTCCAACATCTGTGCAAATGGGCGATGCGAACGCTCCCCCCCCTCGCTTCCAATTCCCCCAAACTGCAGGCACCGCCTGCCCTGTTGGCACGTTTGCGGACACAGACGCCCGCAAGTGCACTCAGTGCCCTACCGGCTGCACCGCCTGCATCAGCACCAGCGTCTGCACGGCCTGCACCTCAACGCTCTGGAGGACGGCAGACGGGCGCTGCGGTGAGCGCGGTCGCGTGGTTGGCGCAGTGGAAGCAACGGCTTGCAACTGCCATTCACGCCACCGGCTGCTTGCTTGACGGACCTCGCGCACCGCCCTCCATACGCATTGGGCCCCCTCGCCTGCCGCCCCACCTACCCCAAACAGTGGCGGCATCGGGCTGCCCCGCTAGCACCTTCCCCGCCACCAACCGCGTCTGCACCGCCTGCGCCTCCACCTGGTGAGTAGTCTAGACGATGTGGCGCATGAGGGTTGGGCTTGTTGGGCCCTTCTGATGGCATCAAGTGAGATACTGCGCTGCTGCGGCCTGGTGTGTAGTACAATCATCAACTATGCCCCCCTCCCATTCCCCAACAAACCCACTGCAGCGCCACGTGCAGCGCGGGAAGCCACCAAAACTGCAACTCTTGTGGCTCCTCCCGATACCTCCTGGGAACTGCCTGCGGTGGGCTGGGGGCGGATCCAGGGGGCATCTGACTGTTTGTTGAAGCGGGCGGCTGCATGTGTTAGCATACTTCGGCTGCAATTGGCACGACAAATGCCACGGCTTCCTCAGGCCGGCCTCATAAGCCGTCCCCCACCCCTTGCCGCCCACACTCCGCCCCGCGCTCTCGCCTGCGAAGTTGCCTACTGCCCGGCTGGGACGCGTGGAGACAACACGGCCCGCACCTGCAGAGCGTGCCCGACCGGCTGCACAGCTTGCAGCTCAGACACTGTCTGCACCACCTGCAACGCTGACCGATGGAGGACGGGGGATGCTCGCTGCGGTGAGCGCCGGCGCGGTGCTGTTGCTTTGGACCACCGCCGGCGTGCCTGTGCCTCTGCCGGAATGAGCGTTCACGTTGCTCGACCGCCCTGACACACCTTGCCCCTGCCCACCCACACTCCCAAAGTCGCGGCAGCGGACTGCCCCACTGCAACCTTCGCCGCCGCTGACCGCGTTTGCCGTGCCTGTGCGAGCACGTGGTGAGTTTAGTGGGTGGCGTGGGCGTCTGCGACAGCTGTCTTGTTTTTGTCAACGTCGGCGTCAGACGCTTTTAGTTGGACTCGGGGAGAGGCAGCAGTGCCGCCACCGTTCAAAGCGCACTCAACTAACCAAAGCATAACCCATCCAACAACCCACTGCAGTGCCACGTGCAGCGCTGGCGGCTACAAAGAGTGCACTTCTTGTGCCTCTCCCCTATTTCTCAGCGCCGGTTCATGCGGTGCGCTGGGGTCAACCCAAGTGTCATCTGGCTGTTTCTCTCAGCAGGCAGTGGCTGTGATGTCGCGCTCATGCCCCGCTGCCAGTCGCCGTACCGACAATGCATTGGGATTCCATGCTGCGTCCGCGGCTTGCTTACCCTGGGTTGCACTCACCCACGCCGCCGCCATTGCCTGCGCAGTGGTGACCTGCCCGACCGGGACGCGCAAGGACGAAGTCGCGCGCACCTGCGCCCCATGCCCAGCCAACTGCGCGGTCTGCAGCAGCAACACGGTCTGTAGGAAGTGCAGCGCCGGATTCTGGAGGAGAGCTGATGGCCAATGCGGTCAGTTGCAAGTGGGGTGTGTCACAACACACTCGTCGCGCAGGCACACCTTGTTTGGTGTCTGGATCCCGCGCGCGCGTACACCTGGCAGACTGTCACCTTCGTGTGGGGCTGTGCTCTGCGGCTGCAAAGCTTGTGCCAATCCCCCACCAACCGCAGCTCTGCTTTTCCCCCCGCAACTCGATGGTGAAAAACAAACGCAGTCTCCACTTGCCCCGATGGCACCTTCAAGAACCCCCAGATCTGGGCCCTCAAAGCCCGCTGCCAGGCCTGCACATTGCCCTGCCTTACCTGGTGCGTGGGTCACCGCATAACACACGTCTTGCTTTCTGTTACCGGGAGTTATGCGCTAGGGTACTGCCCTGGCGGCCCATTGCAGGGAGCGGCGGAAGGTGGGGGTGCGTGCGCCCTGCTGCGCTCAACCTTGGACGGCTCAAGTGTTGACAACACCCTTTCTTGCCGCCCTCCGTTGCCCAAACTACAAACACCAGCGAGACGAGCACTGACTACTGCCTGACGTGCGAAACCCCCCGGGGCGCGCCAGTCAGCGGTGTTTGCCCCCCCCGTGAGTTTTGAACGTGGGCTTGGAGTGCACTCCTTGAGAGCACCGCTTTGTTGCAAGACCACTCTTGCGCAGGCGCAAACACTGCTGTCACGCAAGCTTTGTGTCACCCTCCCATTTTCGGTTCCAACTCACGGCAGCTCACCCCCCCCCTCCATCACCCCCCGGAACCCCCCAGCTGTCAACCTGTGCGCCGGCGTCACCTGCCCGGCTGCTGGGGAGTGCGACAGCGCGGCGGGTGTGTGCAATCCGGCCACCGGGGTATGCGGCGCGCCCACCGCCAAGCCGGACGACACTGCCTGCAGCTTCGGGTCCTGCCAGGGCGGTGTTTGTACAGCAGGTGGGAGTGAGAGAGGTCTTTGGCTTCGATCCACCGCCCATGTGCACGCTTGACGGCTGATGTGAACCCTTGGTTGCGTTTGTGTGCCTGTGCGCGTGTTGTTGTGCAGTGCGTTGGGAACCAGCATGAACATTTATCTTGACCGCTTGTGGGGCGGCGCTGCCTGCGACAAGAGCAGGGATAAAGCGTCCATGGTTGCAAAGCAGCTGCTGTATTCTCCACTGATCCATCCACAAAGGCACCCCCACCCGCTGCGTTTCCTACCCCACCCGCAGCGCAAAAAAAACTTTCAGCCGGCATGTTCCACACATGCGCCATTACATCGGACACGGGCGCCGTGCGCTGCTGGGGGGCCAACGATGACGGCCAGAGCACGCCACCCGCCGACCTGCCACCGTTGTCGGGCATTGGTCTGGGTGGCTACCACACATGCGCCATCGCAGCAGACACGGGAGCTGTGCGCTGCTGGGGGGCCATTTGGGCCGACCAGGCAACGCCACCTGCTGACCTTCCACCGTCTTCGGCCATCGATGCTGGCTTCTACCACACATGCGCCGTTGCAGCGTCATCTGGCGCCGCGCGCTGCTGGGGCAACAATAACTACGACCAGGCAACGCCACCCGCCGATCTGCCCCCGTTGGCGGCCATCGCTGTGGGTGGCTACCACACATGCGCTGTTGCCGCGGCGACGGGCGCCGTGCGCTGCTGGGGGTTTGACGCAATGGGCCAGGCAACGCCACCCGCCGACCTGCCGCCGTTTTCGGCCATCTCTGCGGGTGGCTTGCACACGTGCGCCTTAGCAGCGGAGACGGGTGCTGTGAGCTGCTGGGGAGACGACGCCGACAACCAGGCAACGCCACCCGCCGACCTCCCACCGTCTTCGGCCATCGGTGCTGGCTTCTACCACACATGCGCCGTTGCAGCGGAGACGGGCGCTGTGCGCTGCTGGGGCAGCAACTCAGATGGCCAGTCGACGCCACCCGCCGATCTGCCCCCGTTGGCGGCCATCGCTGTGGGTGGCTACCACACATGCGCTGTTGCCGCGGCGACGGGCGCCGTGCGCTGCTGGGGGTATGACGCAATGGGCCAGGCGACGCCACCCGCCGACCTGCCGCCGCTGTGAATGGTGTCCGCACCTTTCAAACAGGGAGCATCAAGTCCTGGGTGCCCCGTGCCGCCTGCGCTTCAGGCCAGGGGACTAACCAAAGCAGCGCGCCCAAAACATTAACAGCATTGCACCCCTGTGGCTGTTTGCCCTACCGGGGGCGCCTCTAGTTGGAGGCGCCTGTTGCAACGCACGCCAGGCTTGCACGGTGGCAGCTGCCAACGTTTACACAATGCACGCACGGGGCCAGCCACCCCCTTCAGTTGTCCGGAGTTTGGCGGTTTGCGTCGCAACATCCCGGTTTTTATCCGCACCGCCCAGACCTGCACTCAACCCCTGGCGCGTGCCTGGCTTTGCGCCTGCACAGCACAGTGGAAGCGGCCATCATGCCGACGCCGGTGGACAGCGCGCTCAGGTGCACATTCACCAGCCACCTCGAGAGTCGCCCGGGACCGGCCGCCGCCCGCGAGCTGGGCCGGGGCCGTGCTGTGGATTGCTATTGCCAGATTTCTGTTGCCAGATTGCTATCGCCAGCTATCCACCTCGAGCCGGGGGCCGAGCCGCCCAGCTACCTGGCCGGCCTCAGCCGCCAGCTTCGCCACGCCACAAATGCACGGCACCGGCGCCCTCTTCTCCGGCTCTGCGCGTCCCCCCCGGACTTGGCACATGTCTGGGGGCCGTGGGAACCCGCCCAGAGGCAGTAGCGGGGCCACAGTTGACGCTTGCATATGCCCAGCACTCCCAGGTCCAACGCACGGCAGCCGACTGTGACGACGCACCCAAAAGAAATGCCATTCTGCTTCTGCCACGCCTCGGCTTTCAAGTGCACAAACTTTCGCCGCTTGAAACGCAACGGACGCAAGCACACACCGCCTCAAGTTCAGTCGCTGCCGCCCCTCAAACACACTGGGTTTCAACCAGTGAAAGTCTGGTGGCCACAAAACACGAACAGCAAAAGCGCGCGCTTTGGCAAGCGGCACCTCTGGCAGCTGGTCTGGGATGTGCAGACGGAAGAATGGCAAGGCCAGCTGCTCAGCGCAGCGAGCGGCCCAGCGCAGCGCAACACTGTCGGCCGAGCGGCGGTGCCATCGCTCCGACCCCGGGACGAAAATTGCACACGATTATTCTAAACACTTTGGCGGGGCTGCCGCACGGGATAACGTGCCGTGGGCTCCGATCGGCCCGCGCGGGGCCGCGGTTGATCCTCCGCGCCGTTCAGCAAGGCGATCGGTGAGGAATTTGGAGAAACTCTTGAAGAGCTTAAACCTTGGGCTTCCTTCCGACAGCGCCTTGCGCAAGGCGGCGCGGCACCGGCGTGCTACCGTACCGTGCGCCGGGTGCGCGCCGCGCGCCGCGCGCACGGCGCTCACGTGCTGCCTGCCGGAGCCAACAATCAGTCCCCCCGCACGCGGACGTATCCTGGATTTCGCAGCCACCAGACTGTCACTGTTCAAACTGACTGTAGGCGCCCGGGAATGTTCTTTAATCCGGCCGTATGTGCAAGGGGGTCATAATTGTGCACAACTGCAGCGCCCGCTGTTGTTGTCGTTTTGCCACGCGCAGCCAAAAAAGTGATAAACACACGCAATCAAGCAATCGCTAAAGGCGGGAATGGTGGGCGCGGCAAGGGGGGGGGGGGCGTCTGGCCAGCGTTTGGCCAGCGTCACCCGTGCAAGCTCAGACGTCCCAAACGTTTGCTGGTGCCCTGTGGGCGCCTGAAAGCATTTCATGAGCGCGCGCCCGAACCGGATGCCCTGTCGATGCCTTGTTGCGTCCAGCTGGCCTGCGTCCGTTTCGGCCGAGCACAAACCGCCCGGGGGCGCCCTAGTGTGCAAACCCGGCCTGGTGGGCCTAAACGCCACAGTTACTTGTAACCGGTAGGCTCCTGGCTGGCCCAAAGGGTGGCCGCACGCGCCGACGGCCCCTTTTGCCCCCCTGATCTGCACCTCTGTCGGTGAATCCTTACACCGGCGCGCGGGCCTGCGATGTGTTAGGCTTAGCGTGGCAGTCGGGCCACTCGAGCTGGGCATGGTCCTTGAGGGCAGAGCAGAGTGGCAGCAGGACAGGGCGGCATCAGGGCAGGGCGGGCGGCAGTAGTTCGAGCCTGATCTGGGCATCAGATCGCCGTTGGCGGCTGGCTGCAACCAACTGCCGGGGGGGGGGCAAAGGTCCGCAAAGGGCGGATTTTGAAAAGGCACGGCGCGCGTGGCATCGCGCAGAGCATGTGGGGCTTTTTGCTTCGCAGGGCAAGGGCTGGGGTTTGGGACTTGGGAGTGTGGCGAGGTCGTTCGGCCGGGGTGATGGGGGGGGGAGTGGGGGATAGAGGTGATGAGGGGCGGAAAGGGTTGTGGAGGGACAGGGAGCGTTGGTGTTTGCTTGAACCCTTGGGGTGACCATGTATGGGCTGCGGGTGGGGAACGGCACACCTCGCCGTTGTAAAAAGGGCCGTCACGTGCTTCGATTCTCCTTGCAATGGAGTAAAGTTCAGGGGGGGGGGTGACGAGGGGTGAGGGATCGCGCGGTTGACGGCCGGCGGATTGGGGCCGAAGGAGGGGCTGTGCGCCTTGACAGATGCGGGCCAGCTGGAGGTCCCGCGTGGAGTGCGGCCGCACGGGACCCAGGACGCAAACTTTGCGCAGCAAATTTCGTGTTCAGCGTGTGGGTGCAGGCGGTGGACAACAGAGGGGATCGGATTGCTCGCAGGAACAAGGGGTGGCAAGAGGGGTGTCCGTTTGAGGCTGGCCGAGGCCAGGCGGGGACGCTGGGCTTTTGCGCAGCGGCTGGCACTGCGGAAGCCTGGGGTGCGTTGGGACGGAGGTGCCTCCAGTTCGAGGCGCCCTCAATCGGGGCATACATTGTTGGCGGCTGCGGTGCCGTTCACATATGGGTGCTTGTTCAGTTGATTCCCTGGCCTGCAACACAGTGGTGGTGTCTGCCAAAAGGGACCTAATGGACCCCACTTGCAAGGAGCCGACATTGGTCACACCGGTGGCAGGTCGGCGGGTGGCGTTGCCTGGCCGTTCCAATCTGCCCCCCAGCAGCGCACGGCGCCCATCCCCACTGCAACATGGCATGTGGTAGAGCCACTCGCAGCGATGATCGACGGTGGTGGCAGGTCGGCGGGTGGCGTTGCCTGGCCGTCGTCATTGTAACCCCAGCAGTGCACAACGCCCGTCCCCGACGCAACGGCGCATGTGTGGTAGCTGCCCGCAGCGATGGCCGACAACGGTGGCAGGTCGGCGGGTGGCATGGCTTGGCTGAAGCTATCGTCCCCCCAGCAGCGCACGGCGCCCGTCCCCGCTGCAAGGGCGCAAGTGTGGGTGCCACTCGCAGCGATGAGCGACGTTGGTGGTAGGTCGGCGGGTGGCGTTGCCTGGCCGTTCCAATCTGCCCCCCAGCAGCGCAGTCTTTGTGCGCGGGTAAGAAGTGGCTGAGCAGTGGCAGTTGGAAAGGGTCGGCGCTGGACTGTCATCCCGCGGGTTCTAAACGACGAGCTCTCAATGGATTTCCGCCAAAAACATAGAATTTACCAGACATGTAAGCGTATCCAACCCATCGCAGGCCTGCACAAGCGTTGCGAGACTCCCCGAAACCCGACCCGACCCGTGTGCGACCCCCGGCTCCCTCTCCTAACTAGAACGCGGTGCTTGTGTCACTGAAAAGGTGCGAGGACTGGTATGTTCAATGCAATATCGAGCGCCCGTCGCGGCCGTTCCGCGACCATGGCCGCGTTTCCGTGCCCAACCCGCTCGACACGGAGGTTCAATGCCACGCATTCGATAAAGTCTTTGCGGGGTACGCTGCTGCGGCCAGCAGGGCGTCGGACTGCGTGGACTCCCGCAAGATGGGCAAACCCAGCCAGACCGCCCCCGCCCCCAACGCAGGTACGGTATGGCGAGGAGCACGGCTGCAGCCTCGCTGCTGGCCCTGCTGGCCCTGCTGGTCGTGGCTGCGGCTGGCGCTGATGAGGGCGGCCACCACGGCGAGTCAACCTGCCCGCCCTAATAAGATCGGCTGGGCATTGGGCGTGCGAATGGTGCAAAGTAAGAAGCAGCCATCACCCAAGCTCGAGCTCAACACACTGCTACCAATCCCTCGCTCCAGGCCGCATGCTCCTGACCGCTTCTGCGTGTGGCAGCACTGTTGCCGCAACCAGCGTCAACACGAGCAGCTTCACCCTGGCGTTTGACGCCGAGTCTGGCTGCTTCAAGATCGGGACAGGCGCGCCGTGTGATTCCGCCAAGGGCGGTCAGTGCTGCGCGTCTGCCCCGAACCCTCCCAAGTTCAGCCACATCCTGATCAAGCCGTCCTCAGGTGTGTGGGGCTCGAAACGCCTGACTCTCAAGAAGTGCTGCCTGCTGAAGTAAAGTCTTCCAGCCTGCACACACCCACAGTGTTTCCTTCCTCCGCCCCCTACTCTTCCCGCAGTTTCGGCTTGCCCCACAAAGACCGAGCTCAAGAACATCAAGTGAGCACACGCCTTGTTGCGCAAGGAAAAGCTGCACACTGTTTGGCCGCGTACATATCAAACCTGCATTCTTGTGCGTTTATGCAAATTCTCGCCAAGCACCTTGAACTCTGCACCGAAACTCTGCACCGAAACCAGGCTGATGGTCGGCGGGAAGCCCAAGAAGCTGGCTCTGATGGCCTCTGACATCAAGGTTTTGCTCACCAAGCTGCCCACCAGCGGTGGCACTGTCTGCTTCGACTTTTCCAAAGGTGACTGCCAGCCGCTGGGGTTTCGAGTTTTGGGGCGTGTACCTGCTGCTTTGGTTTACCTTGAGGAGAGAAGTCTGCTGCTTGTCACCCAGAAACCTGCCTAAACACCCTTGCTCCTCGCAGCCAGCACAATATGCAACAACGTTACGAAACTCTGCGGCAGCGGCGGCTGCGGCCTCCAGCTGGTCACAAAAAAGTTTGCAAAGACCAAGGGTGCAAAAGTATCAGCTTGCTGCCTCACTGGAACTGTCACCCAAGGTGATCTGGGTGGTGATCTGGGTGGTGATTGGGTGATGTGTCAGCTGCACAGCTGTTCTTTGTGAACGCAACATGCAATTAGATTGGCCCAAGTTCATGCATGTTTTACTCACCGAATGCTTGCCAAACTAACTGCAGATCCGTGCGCCAAGGTCACGTGCGATCCACCTGGCGAGTGCCAGAGCGCCGCGGGCGTGTGCAATCCGGCCACGGGCGTATGCGGCGCGCCGACCAACAAGACAGACGGGTCCCCCTGCAGGCTTGGCTCCTGCCAGGGCGGGGTTTGCACAGCAGGTGGGGGCGGGTTGTGCGCGCTGTTTGCGGCGACTGCCGAAACGCACAGACGAACAACAGCAGCAGGCTGCATGCGCACCCTGCCAACGGCTTTGCACTGTATGTGTTAGACGCTTGTTTGCAATGAGTGGCGCTGATGCAGTTCCTCAGGTGTATGCAAGACGCCATCACCACCCACCCACGGCCCGCAAGAAAACTGCGCAACTCGGGCCTTGCCCAATCCCCCGTCAAACCCCCAGCCGGCGCGACCGTGGCTTTCAAGATGGAGGGGCTGCGATACAACGCCTCCATGGACGCGGCCATAGCAGTTGCCGCCGCTAAAGCGCTCGGACTCGATGGCTACCCGGCCAGCAACGTCCTCGTCATCGCTTCCGGCGGCGGGGGCCGCCGCCGCAGCCGCCATGCGCGTGCCCTGCTGGACGTCTCTGAGGATGCACCCGCGCACTCCACTGATAGTACCCCCAGAGCCGCTGTGAAGGCGGTGGCCGGTAGCCCTGCCAAAGCGTGCGACATAAACGGCGCCACCGCCCCATCGGGCGCCGGCACCGACGCCCCGGTGAACCCAACCCCTGGCGGCCTCAGCCCGCACGCCCGCTTTGCCAACCCCTACGCCGACTCCCTGGATCAGGCTGCGGGGTTATCGGTGGCGGCTGCGGGAACGGGCGCCGCTGTTTGGCTCCAGCTCGTTTTCCCTCCTGCCACGGGGTTTTCGGCGGATGCGATTCAGGCAGCTGTGAATTCGGCCGCTTTTTGGCCCTTCCTGCGCAACTACCTGGCCGCCAACCTGGATTTCACACAAGGTGGGTGCGTGGAAGTTTGCAGCTGTAAGAAACCTTAAAACATACACATCACGCACACAAGTCACGCACATGCACAAACACATGCGCATGATCACGCACGTGGCCGTGCAGACATGCCAACCCACTCCAAACCCCACCCCAACCAGGCGGCAGCGTCTGCGAGGCGCCAGCGCTCCAGGAGTGCGAAGGCACCGTCTTCCAGATCCCCCGCCGCGTCTCAAACTGCCCCGTGGACGTTTGCTTCCTCATGGACGGCTCGGGCTCAATTTCTTCATACCCTGGGGCGTGGGAGATCGAAGGCAACATCATTGATAGCATCGTCACCTCAATGGGTGCGTGGGCGCGGGGTTCGGACGTGCTTTCCTACCAGCTCAAGTGGCGTTGCCTTATGAGGCGGTGCAGCGCACATGCTGGTTTGCCGCTGCTGTCTTGCTGCTTAGGCTGCCATCTGTGCTGCAAATACTTGTCTGCATCAGCGGCGAAACCCCTAATCACTCTCAGCACTCAAGTGCCATCAAACACGCAACCGGACCGCCCGCAGGCAACGGCGACGCCTACATTTCCGTGGTTGAGTTTTCCTATGAAGCCTTGGTCCACATTCCCCCTATCGCCAGGAGGAACGCCGACACCACAGTCCTCCGCAGCCTGCCCATGATGGCGGGCTCGACAAACATGGCGGCCGGCCTGCAAAAGTGCGAGGAGCTGCTGAGATAGGGCCCGGCGGCGGGGGCTGCGAACAACAGAGCCATCGTTTTGCTGACAGACGGCGCGCCGGACAGCTACATAGACGCCTCAGAGCAGGCCGAAGCCGCCAAGGTGGGTTTGCGGTTTACGGCCAAATAGGAGCAGCCACATCCTGTGTGGCTTTGGAATTCGACTTTGGCTCCGCTGCTGTTGTCGCTGCATTTTGTCACTGCATTTTGGCGTCGGCGCCGTTTTGGGGCGACGCAACTGTTTCCGCCGGCTGCGTTGCTGCAACTAGTGGCCAAACAACGGCCAGCAATCGGCTAGCTGTTGGGCGCACAGCAATCGCGGCACGCCCTCCAAACCCACGCCCTCTCCAGCACGCCGCGAAGCAAACAACCAAAAGCGCACGCAGCCCACTTCCCTCCCAAAATAACACCCGCCAGGCGCACGGCATCACCATCGTCACCATCGGCGTCGGCGGCGCCGACCTTGACTACATGGACACCCTTTCCAGCGGCCCCTACGACTTTGCGTTCAGCGCGGGCGCCTTTGACAACGACGCGACCAACCTGGGGACCGTGGTCACGCCGGCGCTCTGTCTTGCAGGTGCGCGAGGGCCCCCCGGCTGGGCCGCGGCGGGGATTTGGGGCTTTGCAGGCCGTGGATCAGAGTTGGGGGCAACGCCCAAACCCGCGCATGTGATCACTGAAGGTGTATGCGGCCTGACAAGCTACTGATGAGCCAAGCCGTGCCGCCAGGGTTGGCAATGTAGTTGCGCTTCTCCCCACCAAATCACCGGCATTCCTAGGACTCACGGTGGGCGGCTGCGACGAGGACCCAGCATGCTCAGCGTGCGACCTGAACACCAAGGCGTGCGCGCATTGCATCGACGGTTTCATCCCCCGCTTCGGCCTGTGCGTCCCCGCCTTCCTGGGCAGCTTCCTGCCCGGAGACCCCGTCGCCGCCCGCGCGCCCTGCCGGCGGGTGATCGCCCCCGGCGGCGTTGGGCTCCACAGCTCGCCCTGCCTGTTCGACGAGCCGCTCGGGCAGCTTCCTTTTGGCACAGAGCTGGCCTTCACGGGCGTCAAAATAGGGGACACGTGCGGCGACGGCTACAACTGGGCGTTCGTGTGGCACGGGGCCGACTACTACTGGGTGCCCGTGGGCGTGCAGTGCGACACGAGCACCAACAACATCGGCTACTGCACGTCCTCCCCCTCCGGCGTCGACCTTTGCGCGGCAAACGGCGTGGTGTGCCCGGCGCAGTCGGGGGAGTGCCACTGCGCCGACAGCCAGTGCGACCCAGAAACGGGCGTTTGCAGGTGGGTGGGCGGCGCGCGCCCGACTCTGAATTGGCCTTTGACTTGAAGTGCCAAGCCGACTGTTCGGCAGAGCGATCACAGCACCGGGCAGGGCACATGCAGCCGCATGCATGCTGCAATCGCTGTTTTACCAGTCATCCACGCCCAACCATGCGCTGCCGCCCCTCGTGCCTCGCAGCCCCATCCCCTCGCGCGTCGGGGCCGACTGCCTCGACGGCAACGGCGCGTGCAACCAGGCGGGCGCCTGCATCGAAAAGTGCAGCTCCACATCCTGTGGCCAGCTGGACCAATGCGCGGCGAGCCCCGGCTACTGCGAGGCGTCCACTGGGCGTTGCATTGCGTCATATCTGATGGGGACGGGGTGTACCGACTGGGACGGCGCGGCCGGCACCTGCGACGGACGCGGTTTCTGCGACGGTGAGTGGGTGCGGCGTGGAGGGGGGAAGCCTGCCGGCCTTTTTCTTCTTGCACTGCTGCCACTGCGGCGGCAGCTGCATGCGCGCGCATGAATAATTGCCAATTAATTATTTTGTGTGCAGTGCATCGACTTTTCTTGCACCAGCAGTGCATTTCACCCACCCACCCACCCTCCCCCCCAAAAAAACGCCAGCCGCCGCGGTGCGCCGGCGCTCCCTTCTGGCGCTGCCGGACAAGTGCAAAGGCAAGCTTTCGGTGCAAACCTCGCTCTGCAGCAAATCGGTCGTGGACTATTTCTGCGGCATCTCATTGCCCGGCGGGGTGCCGTGGGACAATATCGTACGGCAGCCGGACTGCGCCTATCACGCAACCTTCTTCGGCTGCCAGAACTGTGAACAGCAAGCCTTTTATAAGGAGGTGGGCGAGGGGTTTTTCTGGATGTTGTGTCTTTCGGTGTTTGGGTTCGGCAGCGCGCACGACTCGGCTGGGCTGTTGTGCCTGCCAACAACCTCTCGTTGATGACTAATCGGGCATGCAATTGGGGATGTTGGTATTGTTTGTCGTTTTACGCGAGGGCACCGGCTCGCCCAGGTGCATTTTTTTTAAGCACTCACGTTCACATGCACACACGCGCGCAGATTTACGAGGCCACCAAAACGGGCAGCCGCGACAACCTCGCCAGCGCGTTCCGTGCGGTTTACATCCCCACGTTCTATCCCAGCAAGATCAGCTTTGTCGACAAGATAACATACTTTTTCAACGGCGAGGACAAACGCATGTATTGGGATGAGAACGACCTTCCCACAGAGGCAAAGCTGAACGAGTGCTGCTCCAAAGAGCTGGCGCTCCTGAAACAGGTGGGTCTGGGGCCGGCTGCAAGGGGCGGATAGGTTTGATAGGCGTATGTGTTCCGGCGGGGTGCGTGAAACCCAACCGTGACAGGATTTGAGGGGGCGGAAAGGGCGGGCCTTTTTTTTGCAGCAGCCGGCTGCAGCAGCCCGCCAAAACAAGAAAGCCCTTCTCACGCCCTGACACCTGCAAAAACCCCTCACCCGGCAGGTTATGCAGTTCATCGAAAGGTCAACGGAAACACAGTACGACTGCCTCCGCGAATCCATCCTGGGCTGGCTGTCCTGCACCAGTCCGTCAAAGTTTGTGGACTACTCCACCGCGAGGGAACTTCTGGCAGACAGCCTGAGGAACCTTGCAGTCAACAGGCTGGCGGACTGGGTGGCCGGCGCCATAGGCCAGACGACGGCCGTTAAGATAGGAATGTTCCTTGGGGGACAGGCTGCCAATGTGATTAAAGGCTTTGGCAACAGCGGGGCCCGAAAGATCGCGAATAAAAATTTGCCATTCGTATTACATGAAGACCATGATTTGGGCCAGTACTCGTGCGAAAAGTGCTGACAGCTGATCACGAAGTGGGGCAGCGGCGCACCAACCGTTCACCCAGCGTGGTACGCGAACCTTGTCAAACCCTTTTAGAGGGGGCGGCGAGAGCCCCTGATAGCACGATATCGTGGATAACCCCATCAACCCCCACAACATGCGTTTGGCAACCTGCCTCTCTAAGCCAAACACAAAGGTCGGAGTGGTTTGAGTTAACTGCTGCGGTGGAAGCCATCAGCGGCTCGCATTGTTTTATGAAAGCCCTAACGTTCCGTTTGTATCACGCCGAAGCCGGTTGGTTTAGTTGTGTCTGTTATCGCCCAGCAGTCAATGCCCTCACGACAGCAGTGTGTGTGTGTGTGTGTGTGTGTGTGTTGCCAGTGCACGAACGCAGAGCGCCGCTAAAGACTTGAGCCGAGACGTCTCCCTGCACCACCAGCAATTCACGCACCAACAAAACTGCAGTCACTGTCGCCCCTCAATAGCACTGGGTTTCAACCAGTGAAAGTCTGGTGGCCACAAAACACAAAAAGTAAATACGCGCGCTTTACCAGCAGCACTGACAGCTGGGCCGGGATATGCAGCAGCGGGGCTCAGCCTGGAAGAATGGCAAGGCCAGCGGCTCATCAGCGCAGTGCAGCGGCTCACAGCGCAGCGCAACACAGTCGGCCGAGCGGCGGTGCCATCGCTCCGCCCCCGGGGCGAAAATTGCACACGATTATTCTAAACACTTTCGCGGGGCTGCCGCACGGGATAACATGCCATGAGCTCCGAACGGCTCGCGCGAGGCCGCGGTTGGTCCTCCGCGCTGGTTCAGCAAGGCGATCGGTGAGGAATTTGGAGAAACTCAGTGCTTCAACCTTGGGGCTTCTGCCTGGCAGCGCCTTACGCAAGGCGGCGCGGCACCGGCGTGCTACCGTACCGTGCGCCGGGTGCGCGCCGCGCGCCGCGCGCACGGCGCTCACGTGCTGCCTGCCGGAGCCAACACTCAGTCCCGCCACACGTGGATCCTGGATTTCGCAGCCACCAGACTTTCACTGTTTGAAGCTGACTGAATGCGCCCAGGGATGTTCTTTAAGCCGGCCGTATGTGCAAGGGGGTCATGATTGTGCACAACTGCAGCGCCCGCTGTTGTTGTCGTTTTGCCACGCACAGCCGAAAAGTGATAGCATTGCACACGCAATCAAGCAATCGCTAAAGGCGGGCATGATGGGCGCGGCAAGGGCTGGGAGGCTTCAGTTCAGGAGTGTCAGGCGTGTCAAGCCCTAGTGTCGACGGTTGAGAGGCATGACACGCAGCACGGATGGCGCGCGTCTTGGGGCATTGGGCGACTTTGCACTGCACTTTGTTAACTGGGACGGGGGTTGTTGTTTGCCACCCTGTGGGCGCCTGAAAGCATTTTATTAGCGCGCGCCCGAACCGGATGCCCTGTCGATACCTTGTTGCGTCCAGCTGGCCTGCGTCTGTTTTGGCCGAGCGCATACCGCCCGGGGGCTGTTTCGGGCGCAAACCCGGCCTGGTGGCCGCGTCAAGGTCCTGTGAACATGTAACAACCCGGAGCTCCCCGCTGGTGCTGGTTGCGGCGCGAGCGGCCTAGCAGCGTGCTGGCAGAGCGCTCTGCCCAGCGTTCTGTGGCAGCGTCCCAGGCCGCCACCCGCGTTCTGCAGCGTCTGCATTCTGTATTCTGGCAATCCTGAGTAGAAGGCCAACCTCAGCTACGCGCAGCAGGCGGCGGAAAAAAGACACAGCCAGTTATCAGGCAGGTCTTCCGCCTGATAACCTGGGTCGCGCGGTGCGGCGCGTCGCCGCGAGCTGGCAGACGCTTCCGCCGCTCGGCGCGCCCCGCTCCGTTCCCTTTAGCATCGATTCCGTCACATTTCAAGGTCAAGAACTCGGTATCACCCGCGAAAAAGGGCTGCAAGCAGGCAGGCACGGGAGGAACCCGCGGGCTGCTGCAGCTCCCGCCGGGTGACACTCACTCTTTTTGGCGCAGTTCGAATCAGGCAGTAGTCCTTTTGAACTTCGCCGCGGATCCGCACTGTTTACAAGGCGTGTCCGCCGGTGCCCGGCCCCCCCAGAGCACGGCAGCCCCACGGCAGCCCCACGGCAGCCCCGCGGCAGCCCCGCGGCAGCCCCGCGGAAGCGAACATGACATCGATCTTGGCCGCGCTGCTCGCGGTGCACCTGCTGGTCGCGGGGGCGCAGGCGACGTGCACCGTCGAGCCGGGCAAGCGCTGCGGCGATCCCGACCCTGCCGCGTGCCCAGACGGCTGCGCCCAGGTGGGCGCGTCGCACCGCATGCATGGCCATGGTTGTGGGCTCCCGTGGCCGGCCGCTGGAACCGCAGCCGCCGGCCAGTCAATCGACGCTGGCGCGCGCGCGCGCGCGCGCGCTCTCGCGCACAGCTCCCCGGCTCGCACCCGCCCCCCTACCGCAGGCTCAGAACCTCAGCTGCGATGCGACCAAACGAATGTGCTACAACTCGCCGCGCGCCGAAAACCAGCCTTGCTCGGAAGGTAGGGACGCTCGGGCCCTCCCCGGGGCAGTCGCGTGCGCTGCAGTCGCGCGCGCTGCGCAGTCGCGTGTGCTGCAGCCGCGTGTGCTGCAGAACGTTGCCTGGTTTTTGGGGTTGGTGGCCCGCTCGCCAGATAGCGTGTGCCGCACTTCTGTGGTGCTGCCCGCCGCAACGAGCTCACTGCCCCCCCTGGCCGCCGCGTTGCCGCGCAGGTTACGCGTGCGGGCAGGGCCTGTCGTGCGCCCCCTACATTGGCAAATGCCTGAGCAGCCCCCGGAAGTCGGGGGAGTGGTGCTTGCCTGGTGGGTCGCAGGGGCGGGGCGGCTCGCGATGGGGGAACCGCTGCTGCGGGCAAGCAACCGGCGGGCATGGCATGCCGCGTGATTCGCGATTGCTGAAAAAACTGCAGCAGCTGCTTGCGATTGCGATTGCAGCTGCAAAAACTGCAGCAGGCGCGCTGGGGATGCGTCGCTTGCGCGTGAACCCCCGGCGCCCCGCTGATCTCAGATCACCCCCCCCCCCCCCGCCGCCAGACCGGCCCGCCCACAACTGCGGCCCCGGCCTCAAGTGCCACCCCGTGCTGTTCAAGTGCTTCTCGGACCCTCCGGACTACAACGAGCCCTGCGACGGAAAGTGCGCGGAGGGGCTCAGCTGCGACAGGACGATCGCCACGTGCGCGCGGCTGGCGCCCGTCACGGGGTCGTGCCACGCGTACGGGGCGGCCTGCCAGGCGGGGCTGGAGTGCGACGCGACGATGCGGCAGTGCTACCACTCGCCGAGGTGCGCGCGCATTGGCGCGCATTGGCGCGGTTGCGTGCGCGCGCGCGTGCGTGCGTGTGTTTGTTTGTTTGCTGCACAGTGCCTGCGGCTCAGAGGCCGCTTTCGGAGCTCACCGCAGCGCAGGCGCGTGCGCGCGTGCGGGCGTTGCGACTGTGTGTGCGGTGGCGAAGAGGACACGCTGCTGGATGCGTGCGCGCGCGTTTGGGATGGGCGCGGCCGACCGCGCGCGCCCCCCAAAAAACCGCC
>BDRX01000209.1:2172-34959 GCA_003203535.1 Raphidocelis subcapitata | reverse complement strand
GTGGTGGGTGGGTGCTCTGCTGCACTGCTGCAATAAGAAAGGGTTCACACAGGCCATGCAGCTGCGGCCGCGCCGCGAGCCGGCATGCTGCTTCAGCTCGCCCTGCAGGTGGCGCGGCCCGCGGCCGGTCCTAACAACGCTGCTGCCGCCGCCGCCGTCGCCGCGGCTGCTGCGCGCGCCAGGCACGCTCCCCGCCGCATGGAACGCGCTGGCCGGCATCCGCTCCATCGATTTGTACCTCAGCCTGTGGCAGCCGGGCGCGCCGCCGAACGCCTGGCCGGACTGGAGCGGCATGGCGGCGCTAGAGATTCTGGACCTGTCCTGGGGCAACTCGGCGCCGTTTGCAGGTGCTTGCTCTGGGAGGGCCGGTTCCAGGGCGGCGCTGGGGGTGGCAAGCGCCGGCGGTGCCCACCTGTCCAGAGCGCACGCTTTTCCCCGGATGGCAGGCAGCAACACACAGCAAGCGTGGCGACTGACGCCCCCAGCGCCACCGGCCGCCCCCCCGCAGACCCGCTGCCGGCGGGTTGGTACTCTGGCGCCGGCGGCATGCGCTCCCTCCGCGCGCTGCGACTCGCGGGCAACGAGTGGGGCGCGCCGCTCGACCCGGACTGGGGTCTTCCCGGCACCTCCTGGTGGGCGGCCGGCCTGCGGGTGCTGGACCTGTCGGCCAACCCGCTGTCACCGGGTGACGTGCCGCAGAGCTGGATCAGCATGGGCAACCTCACGGAGCTTTACGTGAGTGGCTTTTTTGGGGTGGGAGCGGGGTGCGAATCTGGGCACGCAGGGTGTTGGACTGTGCTAGCTGTTGTGTGTGCGTGATTGCATGCCTGTGTTTTGCGTGCTGGTGTGGTTTTGCACACGCCCCGTTTTGAATCGACCTGCGGCTCCAATCAACGCTCGTCCTTCCTGCCCCAATACCCTCCGCAGCTGCGCGGCGCGAACCTCACGGCGTCGGGCGCCGCCAGCATCGCGGCCCCCAACGCGCAGGGTGCCCCCCTCCTTGCGTCACTCGAGCGCCTCGACCTGGGTGACAACCCGCTGCTGGCGTGGGCGGACGCAGCGGAAAACGTTTTCAACAGCTCTTACTCATCGCTGTTTGAGCTGTGAGCGGGCGGATTTGGGCGGGCTCGGGCGGCTGTGGGAGCGCGCTGCGCTGGCGGCGCTTCACGCAGCGGCGGCGGCAGCGGCGGCGCTGGTCGTGCAGGAGCGTGTCTGATCTTGCCTTTGCACTCAGGAGCACGCCGCTGCTGCCATCGCTCGCCTTGGCTTGAAAACCCCCAACCCCTGCCTGATGTAACCCCACAGGCACCTTGACAACACCGGGCTTTCCGGCTCGCTCAACTCCGCCGCGTGGCCCAACCCGCCCTGCTTCCTCAACGTCACCGGCACGCCCGGCATCGGTGCGCGCCTCCCCCCTCCGCGCCCCGCGCCCGCCGTCGCTGGATACCGTTGCTGACGCCGTTGCCCTTTGCTCCACACCTTTGCTGAACCCCCCGCCGTTTCTGACGACGGTGACCCGCCTTTCCATCTGCCCCCACGCCTCCCGTCACCGTGCCAACCCGCAGCCGTGGGCTACCAGGATCCATCCTTGCTGTGCCGCAACGACACAAAGCCCGAGCGCGCGGCGCTGATGCGCTGGCGGGCGCTGTACCCGAGCGCCAACACGCACCCCGTCCTCTCCACCTGGAGCAACGGTGGGTGCAGCGGCGGAAAGGCCTGTCTTGCGGCCCCGACGGCAGCTGCAACGCGAGCGCAGCACGGCTGCTTGCGGCCGTTTCCGGCGCCCCTCGACCTCTGGCCAACGCCCCGCCGTTGACTGACCGCCCCCCTCCAAAACTGAAACCTGCGCCGCTCCACCCGCAGCCTCCTCGCTGTGCGCGTTCCGCGGCGTCGTGTGCGACCCCCCGACCGGCCGCGTGCGCCGCATCGAGGTCAACGGCACCGCCAACGCCACCTGGCGGCTGGGCGGACAGCTCGGCGATCTGGAGGGGCTCACAGCCCTCGAGGCGGTGGTCCTGCCCAACAACGGGCTGGTGGGCGGGCTGCCAGGTAGCTGGGGCGGGCTGCCGCGGCTGGCGGAGGTGGACGTGTCACAAAACTCGCTGGCCGGCGGCGTCCCCGCCGGCTGGGGCGCGGGAGAGGCGCTGCTGCGGCGCGTGCGGCTGAGCCAAAACCCGGCCCTCGGGGTGAGCGGGGGAGGGGCTTTGGAGAGCGGGCCTGATTTCTTAGCCCAGGCAAGGTAGTCTCGATTGCCTGCAGCCCGTGGCTTTTTAGACCTGAATGAAAACAGTCTTGTTAGTGGTGTCATCCCCCAACCATGCGCACACTCACCCGTTCCCAGGGCACCCTGCCGGCTTCGCTGGTCAACCCCTACGGCGCGCGCCCCGCGCCGCTTGCAGCTTTGGAGTGCGCGGCCTGCGGGCTCTCCGGCCCGCTGCCGGCGGCCTGGGACGCGCCCGCGCTGGTGACGCTAGACCTCAGGAGCAACCCGCAGCTTCTCGGCAGCTTCAAGCAGGTCGTGACGGGCTCGCCGGCGCTGACGGCGCTGGTGCTGTCGGCGACGGGGCTGCAAGACGCTCTGGATGAGACGTGGCCGTTCGACGCGCGGCCGCTGGCGGCGGTGGATTTCACAGGGGCGCGCAACGTCACCGGCGCGCTGCCCCTGAGTAAGCGCGGGCGCGCGGCGCCTGCGGGGCCACGTGCACCGCGCTTGCCGGCGGGATTCGCCCCGCTTCAGCATGCACCGCACACTGCTCAGCCGCCGCAGATGTTACCTGCCTCTGCGCCTGCCCTCTCTCACCGCCCCGCATTGCGCAATGCGCACTCAAAGGTTGATGCCCAAACCCTCCCCCCCAAACAAAAACAGCCCTGCTGCGCTCCCAGGCGCGCTCCATCCGGCTGGGCGGCACCGGCATCACCGGCCCCTTGCCGGACGTCGACGCATTTGGGGTGTCCAACACCGCAGAGCTCGACCTGTCGGGCTGCGCCAGCCTCGGCGGCGCGGTGCCGGCGAGCTGGGGCGGCTCCTGGTTCAACGCCACGGACTGCTTGGCGCTGCACAACACCTCGCTGTGCGGGGCGGTGCCGGCGGGCCTGCCGTGCCTCTTCAAGGGCGGCACGAACCTGGGTGCGGCGGCTGTTGCGTCGTGTGGCTTTGGTTTCTCTGAAAGCCGTGGCTTGCAGCAGGCCATGGTCTGCGTGCGTATGGAGAAGCCTTGCAGCCCTGTGCAATCAGAAGCGCGCATGTGCTTGGCGCGTGCGCGTCAACCCTAAACCCCAAACCTTTCCCCCATGCGCAGGCCGCGACTGCAGCAACACCACCCTTGTGCTTCAGTCGGCCGCCAACCTCTCCACCCTGCCGGACTGCCGCACGCCCCGCTCCAGCTGCCCGTTTGACCCGGTCAACATGTCGCTGCCGAGCTGGAGCGGCATCAGCCCTGACTACCGAGCCCTTCAGGCCATCCGCACGGCCGTCACCGGCGGCGACCCCGCGGCGACTAATCCCTGGACGCACCCGGCGCCGTGCCACCCGGTCCACGCCGCAAACGGGGTCCAATGGCCGGGCGTCTGGTGCGACTCGGCCACCATGCGCGTCACTGGGCTGGCTGGCGCGGGCGTCACCGGCTGCCCCAACTGCTCGTGGTCGGGTCACCCGTGGCGGCCGGTGCCTCAGATCGCGGGGCTGAGGGGGCTGACTTTCCTGGAGCTCTCCGACATGGGCATGACAGGTGAAGGGGACCCGCACCCGTTTGTGCCCCCCCCGCATCGGCGGGGCTGTGTGTTGTGGGCTTATGGCCGCGACCAGCGGCTGCTGCATGCAGAGGTGAGAGGCTGCAAAGCGCCGCCCACCCACCCGCACGGCGCGCACGCAACACACCTGCGCGCGCAACCCGACCGCAGGCACGCTGCCGCCCGAATGGGGCACCCTCCCGTCGCTGCAAACCCTGGCGCTGTCGGGCAACCGCCTCAACTCCAGCATCCCCTGGACCGGCGCCTCGGCCTTTGCGGTCACGCCCGCCATCATCCGCCTGTCTGGCAACAACCTAACGGGCCCCGTGCCCCCAGAGTTTGCCGCCGCCCTGGAGCTTTACCTCGAATGGAACCAGCTGACCGGCGCGCTGCCCGCGGCGTTCGGGCCGGCGAGCCCGCTGAAGTGGCTGCTCGCGCCCGGCAACCGGCTGGCCGGCGCGGTGCCGGCGCTGGGCCCGTCCCTGGTTCGGCTGGACCTGTCGTTCAACTCGTTCAGCGGGCAGCTGCCGGACCTTGGGGGCGCCAACACAAGCGGCATCTATCTGGACGGCAACCCCGGCATCAGCGGCACGCTGCCGCCGGTGGGTTCCGCCGCCATGCATTGTGTTGCACCGCGGCCTGCCTGCCGGCCTGCCGGCCTGCCTGCCTGCCTGGAAGCTTCCCTGGCCAGCTCAACGTGGCTCGCAAACCGAAGCCAAGCCACCCCGGCACCACCCCCCCCCCCCCTTGCCCCGCAGTGGCCCTCCATCACTCAGCTCAGCTGGCTGCGGCTCAGCGGCGCCTTCACCGGCACTGCGCCGGCGGCGTGGGGCGCCTGGTCGCTGCTGCAGGAGCTAGCCATCGACGGCACGGCGGGCATGACGGGTGCGGGGCCGAGGCGCTTTCACAGCAACCAGCTGGCTCTGCCTTTCATTCAGCTTGCTTTGGCTGGGGTGGGGACCTGTCATTTGAGCCGTTCCTTTCATCACCCCGCTGCACCCCTGAAGCTGCCTTGGACTGGAGGCGGCGGCGCAGCGCTAAAGACGAGCCCCCCGCCCAAATCCAATCCAGGCACACTGCCCGCGTCGTGGGGCTCCTGGTCGCAGCTCCGTCGCTTCAGCCTGGGCCCTGGCGGCTTCAGCGGCACGCTGCCCCAGGAGTGGGGCGCTTGGCCCCGGCTGGAGTCCCTGCACCTGTCCGGACTGGCCGTGTCGGGCGAACTGCCGCCGGGATGGGTCGCCCCAACAAACACGACCGTCAGCGCCCCGAATGAGCTCGAGTTGACCAACATGCCGGGCCTTCAGGTCTCGTGGCCCTCGCTGCAGGGCTTGATGACCCCAGGGCTGCCCTCGCTGCGCCGCGTCGCGCTCGCCGGACTGGGCAACCTGACGGGCGCGGGCCTCGACCCCTTTTTGGGCAGCTTCCCATCCCTGGAAGTCCTGGTCCTGTCCAACATGAGCACTGGCGGCGCCCTGCCGGCCGCGTGGGCGTCGCTGCCGGCGGGGCGGCTGGGGGCGCTGGATCTGTCGGGCAACGGGCTGACGGGGACGCTGCCGAGCTGGCTGATGGGGCTGATGGGCCCGCCGCCGCCGCCGCCAAAACCGCCTGGGCCGCCGCCGGTGATGGGGCCCGGGATGCCCTACGACCCAATGGCGCAAAAGGGCTGGCTGGTGGACCTGTCCCGCAACAACCTGACGGGTGCGACGCAGGGGGTAGCTGGGGCGCACAGGGCGGGTTTGTGCAGGGCAGCCGCAGGCGCGGTGCGTTGGTCAACACCCGCGACACCTCGGCTGCGCTAACCCCTGCGCAGGCTACCTGCCGCCGACTTGGGGCTCTGCCTCTGCGGCGACGACCGCCAACGGCAGCCACGAGCTGCTGCTCTCCCAGAACCAGCTTCTCGGGACCTTCCCGCCCGCCTGGCTGCCGCTCGTGGCGCGCACGGCGCGCGTCAGCGCGCGCGGCAACAAGCTCAACGGCGGGCTGCCGGTGGAGTGGTGGACCCTCGGCGCCACAGTGCCCGTCATCAAAAACTTTGACGTCAGGTGCGCCGTACTAACGAATGCTGTTGGGTGCTGCGGTGAAGTGGGTTTCCCCTGGCCTCTGCCTCGATGCGTGCACCCCTTGGGAAGCCGCGCACAATGAAGCGCGATCACCTAATCGCCTTGGCAAAAACACCCATGCCCTTGCCCCCCCCCACCGCAGCGACAACCTCTGCGTCTGCGGCGACACGCCGCCGTGGCTGCAGAACGCCACCTGGTTCGCCGGCGGCGGCGCCAACACCAGCCTCGGCGTAAACTGCCTCGACGCGCCGTTTGAGTGCAGCCCCGTCCTGCCGCCCGAGTGGTTTGTTGACAACGCGCCCCTCCTCGAGCTCAAATCGGCGCTGGCCGCGGGCTCCAACCCCTACGCCCTGTACAGCTGGACGCCCTACCGCCCCGCCTGCACGAGCTCAAACACGACGGGGACATGCGTCGCCTGCGACTGGCCGGACCAGCGCTGCGGCGTGCCGCGCGCCTCGGACGGCGCGCTGCTGTGCAACTGGCGGTTTGTCAGCTGCCGCGACCGTCGGGTCGTCGGCGTGCACGTTGGAAAGAAGGTGGGGGCTGGGGGGGAGTTTGCGTTGGCCGGCAGCGCAGCAGCGTGAAGGCGCGCGCTTTGCGGGGGCTGCTGATTTTCTTGGGGTTTACGCTGCTGGAAGTGAGCGCCAGCCCTTCGCCGCGCTTTGCAGCCGCACCCCTGGTTTTGCACCCCGTCCCGCCCTGCCCCACCCCCCTCGCCCAACTGCAAAACCGCCAGGGCCTGGCCTTCACCCACATCCCCCCGGCGCTGGCCAACCTCACCAAGCTGGAGGTTTTGGACTTTGACGGCGAGCCCCACTCCGACTTCCCCGTGATCCAGGGCGGCCCCCTGCCACCCGAGCTGTCAGCGCTGGCAAACCTTACCTCATTCGGCGTCACCGGCCCGGTGACGGGGCAGATCCCGGAGCCCTACGGCAACTGGACCCGGCTCGCCGCGTTCCGCGTCGCCGGCACCGCGCTGACGGGGACGCTGCCGCCGGCGCTGCTCGCGTCGTGGACGGCGCTGACGCAGCTGTCGATCGACGGCGCGGCGATCGGCGGGGCGGTGCCCGATTCGCTGTACTCGCGCACGCTGCTGAAGGAGGTTGTGCTGCAGCGGACGCCGGTTACGGGGCCGGCCTGGTTCCTGGACGCGCGCGCGGCGGCGCTGACGCAGCTGCGGTCGATAGGATTTGGTGGGCAGGGGGGAGGCCGGGGCGGGGCTGGCAACGGTGGCGCTTTGGGGGGGGCAGGTGCTGGCCGCGCCTGCACAAAAGCAATGCCGCAAGTAAGACTGCAAGGCGAACGCTAGATTGCAAGCTGGTTTTGTTCTCCCCCATCTCACCTGGCCACCAACTGCCACAACCATTCGCCCCCAAACAGGCTCCACCAACCTGACGCTCCCGTCTTGGCCGGCGCTCAAGACCGCGCTGCGCGCCAAGCCCTGGGGCACGCTGCTGCAGCAGCTGTCCGCGCCGGCCTGCGGATTTGGCGGCGCCATCGGGCCGATGGCTTACTACTTCCCAAACCTGGTTGCCCTCGATCTGGAGGGCAACCACCTGACGGGGGCGGTGCCGGCAGACCTGGGGGCGGGGGCGGCCAAGCTGCTCTACCTTTTGCTCGAGGGGAACCGGCTGCGGGGTGCGTGGGGCTGGGGTTTTGGGGGGTGATGGGCAGTGCGGGCAACGGCGCGGTGGTGCGCGCAGGGCTGATGCTGATGCCGGCTCCTGCCAAACTGACACGCCGCCCTTGCTTCTGCCTCGGCCGCAAACGCCGCCCGCAGGCACGCTGCCGTCCACCCTCGCCGCCTCGTTTTCCACCGCGGTCGGCACGCGGCCGATGCTGCAGCTCCAAGCCAACGAGCTGTATGGCACGCTGCCCTCTGCCTGGGGCACCGCTGGCGTCACATTCGAGTGGGTCAACCTCGGGTCAAACTATTTGACCGGCACGGTGCCCGCCAGCTGGAGCACCCTTATGCTTGGCGGGCGCGGCATCGACCTGTCCGCAAACGCGATCAACGGGTCGCTGCCGGCGGGGCTGCTTGCGGCCGCGCCGGCGGCGCTCAACGTGTCTGGCGGGCCGAGGTGGGCGGTGGCGCGCGGCGCGCTGCTGCACGCCTCCGTGTCTGCCTGCATGGCTTTGTGCTGCGGGCGCGCTGCAACCTGCCTCGCCAGGTTTTCAGCTGCGCAAGCCCCCACCCAAAGCTAACAAACTCAAAGGATTCCGAACCTCCCCCTCCCACACAAAACCCCAATCCAGCTATGATCTGGCGCTTTTTGACAACCCCTGCCTCTGCGGCCCCGTGCCGGATTGGTTTGGCAACCTGTCCTACTCGCGTTGGGCCACCAACACGCTGCTCAACACCACCTGCGGCGCGTGCGGCGCCACCAAGCCGCTGCCGGCGCTGGCCCACCCGGACTACTCAGCCCTTCAGTCCCTCAAGGCCGTCGCCACGTACGTCCCAGCCGGCACCCCAGCCGCGGCGATGGGGACGTGGGCCGCCGGCCGCGTGCCGTGCAGCGAGTTCGACCCTCTGTGCGCGCCGTGCGCGCTGACGGCGGTGGCAACGACGTGCGGCGCGGCCGCGCCGTCGGATCCCGCGACGCCGACGCTGCCGCGGCGGTGGTGCAACTACCAGGGAGTCACCTGCCGGGAGGGGCGGGTGACGGGGCTGGACCTGTCGTGGCTGGGCATCTGGTTTGGGAGCATGCCGCCTGGGGCGCTGGCCATGGAGCGGATTGAGACGCTGGGTGGGCTGCGGGCTGGGGCGTTGCGTTTTTGAGAGGCTTGAAGCTTGGCGCTGGCGTGCTGCTTTGCAGTTGTTGAGTGCAAGCTTTTGCTGGTTTGTCGTTTGATTGCCGCGCAGGTTGGGCCCACAAACCGCCGCTGGGCAGCTGCACATGGCAACCCACTGCAAATAACCAACGCCTCGCGGCCAAAAAACCAAACCCGCAGCGCTCCTGGGCAACCCCTTCGCCGCCGGCCCGCTGCCCGCCAACCTCAGCGCCTCCCCGGGCCTGGCGCTGGTGGAGCTCCAGGGCAGTCCGGACGCGCCGCTGGGCAGCATTCCGCCGGAGTGGGGGCTGGCGCCGCTGCTGCGGTCGATCAAGCTCGCTGACGCTGCAATAGATGGTGCGCGCTGCGTTTTTTGGGGGGGGGCGCTGTTCACAGCTTGCGATGCCAAGGCGTTGAAGGGCAGCAGCGTCGGCCGCTGCTTGCGTTGCGCTGCCGCATGCATTCGCTTCCCTGTTGCTTGGCGGCCCCCGCCTCACAAAAAGCCCAATTGGCAAAGACGACCCCATTCACAATCCCAAAAACGCGCAAACAAACAGGCACCATCCCTGCCGGGCTGATCAGCAGCCCCGTGTTCGCCCAGCTCTCGCTCTCCAACATCCGCTTCACGGCCGCGCCGGCGCTGCCGCCCGAATGGGCGGCCTCCCAGTCGCTCAACACCCTCAAGCTCCTCAACGTCTCCGGACTGTCCGGCGGACTGCCCGCGGCCTGGGACACCGGACTGCCGGCCCTCAACACGCTCGCGCTGGACAGCGTCGCCGGGCTGGCCGCGCCGCTGACCGCTTACCTTCCGCTGCTGACGGGGCCGCTGAGGGCCGCGCCAACGGGGAACTTTTCCGGCCTGGCCTCGGTCCAGATGACGGCCCTCGGCCTCACCGGCACTCTGCCTGTGGAGCTGTTCTCCAGCCCGCGCCTCTACTCCCTAAACCTCGCCGGCAACGCGCTCGACGGCCCGCTGCCGGCGCTGGGCAACGGCTCCGCAAACGGCACCGCGCCGGCGGCGGCGGCGGCGCTGCGGTGGCTGGACCTTTCGGGGAATTCCTTTGACGGCGACCTGCCGCCGGACTGGGCATACCTCTCCCTCACCCGGCTATCGCTGGCGTGGAACAACCTGACAGGCGCGCGGGGCCTTGGGTTGGGGGCATGTTGATGCGTTGTGTCTGGGTGGCTGAGGTGAAATGACACCCGTGTGCTGTTGTTCGTGAGCTTGATGGCGATTGCTCGGAACCTGCTCCTTTTGGGGGGTTCATCTCCTCCCCGACAAGGGCAACCCAGGCCAGCGCATAACAATTCAACACCCCCAACCTCCCAAACAAACAGGCTTCCTGCCCGACGCCTGGGCCTCCATGCCCGTGCCCACCCCTGCGACGACGCTGGACCTCTCCCACAACGACCTCTGGGGCCCCGTCCTGGCCGGCTGGGGCGCGCGCGCCGCCGCCGCCGGGCCGGCGGGCAGCGGCTGGGCCTCCCTCAGCGTCGCCGCCAACCCGCGGATGTGCGGCTCCCTGCCGGCGTGGTTCACCTCGTGGTTTGGCGCCAACGCGACGGCGATGGCGGCGCTGTATTCGGGTGCGCGCGCGCGTCCGCGTGGCGAGGCGGCTGCCGCGGCGCTAAATGCGGCGCTGGATGCGGCGTGCGCCTTGGATGGCGCAGCCCCTGCGCATGCGCGGCAGGGCCTTTGATTGCGGGGAGCGCTGCAGTTTGCTTGGTATCTGCTGCAAAGGCCCAATTCAACCCGCATCTCTCCCCACAAACAGGCACCACCATGCCGGCGCCCTGCTCGCCCCTCTACGACTTCTTCCAGCTGGCGCCCTCGCCCCCAAACACCACGTTCCACGTCGCCGGCGTCGACGCGCCCATCACGCTGGCCAGCGCCGTGCCGCCGCCGCTGCTGCAGGGCGTCGGCCTTGGGCTGGCGCTGGCGGGGCCAAACTCGACGGCGGCGACGGTGGGATCGCTCGCGCAGCTGTCGAGGGTCAACGGCACCACGACCTGGGGGCTGACGATCCCAGGGGCGCTCCTGCAGAGGGTGGGCGGGGCGGGAGGCAGGAGGGGGGGGCTGTTGGGGTTGTTGAGGGGCGGGCTGAGGGGCGGCGTGTGGAGCGGCGGGGCGCCGATTGCGTGATGACTTTCTGCTGGCAGCAAGGGGCGTACGCCTCAGGTTTGACCGGTCAAACACAGCCACATTGGCATGTTCAAATACCTGGTCAAGCACAGCCCCTTAAAACCCCCAAACGCAGGCGGGCAACCACTCTGTCACCATCGTCACCTCCCCGGTGGTGTCCCTCAACGCCAGCAACCAGCCGCTGCCGATGCTGGTCGTGCCGGCAGTCGTGTCCCCCGCCACCTCGCGCATGACCGTCGCCCCCTCGCCCGCCGGCGCGGCCGCGGGCACGTCCGTCGGCCTGACGCTGGCGCTGGCGGACGCGTTTGGCAACGCGCGGCCAAACGCGGAGGGCGCGGAAATTTTGGTCGCCGGCCCCGTGACCGGCGCGGCCCGCCTCGGGCCCGCAAACCTCACCGCCCAGCCCGGCTCCCCCGGCGTCTACACGCACACCCTGCCGCTGGGCGCGATCCAGAACCTCACGTTCACGTTCCTGGTGTTTGGCGCGCCCGCCGCGCCTGCGGTTTTCCTGCCCGCGGCCGGCGTGGCCCAGGACGCGGTCAATTACACCGCCTCGATCGCCGCCGCCACCGTCGCCGCCGACGGCGCCGACCCCTCGCTGCCGCGGCCCCGCCTCGGCGCGCCGGGGGCGCTCGCGGCGGACGCGTGGCACTCGGTGCGGCTGCCGGTGCTGCGCGCCGGCGCGGCGGCGTTTGCGGGGCGCTATGTCGCAGACCCCGGCCTGGCCTCCAGCCTGCGCATCGTGCGCCTTGGCCCCGACGGCGCGCCGGCCGCAAACGCGACCGTCCTGACCTTTGCCGGCAACTGGTCCTGGACGGCCGGCGATTACGCGCTGCCGTTCAAGCTGGCGGCGCCGGCGGGCAACAGGAGCGAGCACGCGTTTGCGGCGACGCTGACGCTGGCGCACCCGTGGGGGGCCTCGGTGCGCGGGGTTTGGGGGTTTGGGGTTTGGAGGGGGGTTGAGTGGAGGGCTGTGGGCAGTGTTTAAAGGGGTTGTTGACTGTGGGGAAAGGAGACGGCCCATTGCCCGTAGTGCATTGCTGCTGTGCCCTCGGCGCTCCCAACCCCTCACAACAAGCCTCACAACCGGTCCCCCCCACGCGCTGCCCGCCAGGCCTCGGTCAACGTGTCGTGGGTGGCCGTCACCGGTTACGCCTCCCCGCTGACCACCAGCTACGCGCTGCTGACCGCGTCGGGCGGCCCCGCCGCGTCAGTTGGGGATCGGATCTACGTTGTCACCAAGCTGCTGACGGCTCTGGGCCGGCTGGTGTACACCGCCAGCAACGTCAACTTCACACTCACGGGTGGGCGGTTTGAGGGGGCGGGCGCGCGGGTGGGGTGGGGGCTGTGGCGGGCCTTGGGGGCTTGGGGGCGCTGGCTTGGGAGAGCTTTGGGAGGTGGCTTGATGCGGACTTGCAGGGTGCTTGCTTGGGGCGAATTTGGTTTGATGGAGGCATGGGCGGCTGATGACCTGGCATCCGGCTAAGCCTGTGCTGCAAGGGTCCTCAACCCTACCGCTCGCCCCACGCCGCAAACTCGCAGGCACCACCTCTGGCGTGATGTGCGTGCCGCCGCTGGTGCGCATGTCGGACGGCAGCTGGAGCTTCGTCTTCTTCCCCTCAAAGGAGGAAAACATAACGGTGTCAATGCTCATCGACGGCGCCCCCCTCGGCGTCCCCCGCACGCTCTTCATCGCCGGCCGCTCCCCGCTCAGCGTCGACACGGCTCTTTCCATCGCGGCCGCGAGCCTGCTGTCGCAGCAGCTGGCCGTGGCCGAGCCGGTCGACGCCGCCACGTCGGCGGTGGTCTTCACAAAAGAGAGCTCCGTCCTTTCGGTTCCCGCCTACGACACCTTTGGCGCGCCCTACCCCTCAGACCCCGGCCTCCGCGCGCGCCTCAGCCTCGTGCCGCCGTGGCTCGAGGCGAACGCGACGGTCGCCTACCGCCTGCCGCCGCCGGCGGGGCAGCTCTCAACCGCCACCGCCGCCGCGCGCCGCCGGCTGCAGCAGGCGTCCCCCTCCCCGTCGCCCTCGCCCTCGCCGTCCCCCTCGCCCGCGCCGCTTCTCCCGCCCGTACCGCCGGCGACGGTGACTAACAACTACACAGGGTGGCTGTACCTTTCTGACTACGAGGACGAGCCCCCTGACCCCTGGTCATTCGAACCCACCGGCGCGCCGCCGGTGCTGGGATTCGAGCGGCCGGGGCCGGACACGGGCAGCGCGGTGCAGGATGGCCTCGGCGCGCTGGGCGGCGTGACAACGTTTGCGGGTGCGGGTTGGGGCGCAGAAGGGGCTTGCTTTGTTTTGCGAGCTTTGAGGGCGCTGCTGGGCACGGGGCTGCTGCAGAAGCTGCAGCTCCTGTGGGTTGCTCCAGTACGCAGCCGCCTGAATTTTCAAGGTGTCACAGCCCCATCGTACCTGTGCGACACGCTTCAAAAACAACCCTCACCTCCCCCCCAAAACCCAACCCTCGCATTGCAACCAACGAAACCTGCAGGCGTGTTCAACCCCTTCCGCAGCGTCTACGAAATCAGCGTGTGGCCCTCCGTCGAGGCCGCCTCCCTCGCTGTCCTCTCCCTGCGCCACCCAAACGTCAGCAGCAGCCAGCGCGTCGTGGCCTTCCGGCTCACGGCCACGGCCGACCCCGCCGTCGCCGCTGCTCAGGCGGCCGCGGCCGCCGCAGCCGCCGCGTCTGCTGCCGCGGCGGCGGCGGCCACGGGCGCGCCGCTGAGCGTTGCGGCGGTGGGGCCGGTGTTCAACCCCCTGCTGCACCCGACGGTGTCCCTGGTTGCCACTTTTCCTTCGCTGTCGACTTTAACTTATGGCGGCGGCGCCGACAAGCTGCTCGCCGACTTCAAAGCGATCGTGGCGGGCACGGCGGCGCTGGAGGGGGCGGAGTGGGTGGTGGCGTCGCTCAACGGCACTTCGCCGGTCACCATCAATGCCACGGTGGGCGTGCGCATCGCCGCGCTTGAGTGTCTGAGCGCGTGCAGTCTTGCTGCATTTGCTGAACCAGCATGTGCAGACGGTGGCTCCCTCCCTGTTTCTCAACCCAGTTGTGTTGTGGTTTCTCTGTGGGATTTGGCAAAATCGGAGTTGGGGTGCCAGCTGCCGACAAAGCGCAGAGGGCTCCTTTAATCACTTCTTCCTCGCTCTCACCTCCCTGCCCCAACCCCCTTTTACCCCCCCCCAAAAAACGACCCCCAGCTCTGGTTCCCCTCTGACTACGCCACAGTGTCCTCCACCTTCGAGGGCCTCTCCGCCCTCGACTACTTTTTGATGCTGCTGAACAAGCTGCCGGGGATGGCCTTCACGCGGGACGGCATCACCGGCTTTGACGTCACCGGGGTGACGGTGAGCGGCGGCGCGGTAGAGAGGGAGCGGCTTGGTGCGCTTGCTGCGGGCCTCCACGCCTGCGGGGCCCGCGCGGCATCGGTGGAACAAGCGCGATTGAGGGCCTTGGAATGGACCCAAACACAAGCTCAGCGCCGCTGCTTGATTCGCCAACACGCCTGGTGCGCTCAACTGCTTGCTGCCAGGCTCGCATCGGCAAGGTTCAAGAGCAACCCGCCAAAACAAACCAACGCGCCCCACCCCCAGGTCTCCAAGCTCACGCTGACCTCGACCTCTGGCCTCACCACCAGCGGCTTCTCAGCAGGCTCGAGCGCGGCCGGCCAGACCGGACTGGCAGGCGACGACGAGGCAGCCGCCACGGCCGCCGCGCCGCCGCCGGCGGTCAACGTGGAGGTGGTCAACATCGACACCAGCATGCTGACCGTGCAGATCCCGCCCCCCGACGCCGGCTACCCAGCCGCCGGCTCCGCGCCGCCGCCGCCGCCCGCAATCGACCTTTCGGGGGTGGTGGACCGGGAGCCGCCGGCGCTGACGCTCAAGGGCGCGGCGTACGTGGCGGTCCTGCAGGCCACGCTGTACGCAGACGCCGGCGCCAGCGCCTTTGACAACCTGGACGGCGCCGCCGTGGCGGCGCGCGCCAAGCTCGCGTCCTGCCGCCGCCCCGACCGCGCCAAGGCGTGGGGCGCGGCGGACCCGCGGCCGCTGTCGTGCAGCACGGCGGCGTTTGCGGCGGTGGACACGGGCGCGGCGACGCCGGGCCGGGTTTGGGTGTTCACGTACACCGCCAAGGACGCGGCCGGCAACGCGGCGGCGCCGCTGCGGCGGATTGTGGAGGTAGTTGCGAGGTGGGCGCCTGCGGGTTGGGCGTGGGGGCGTAAGGAGGAGCCTTTGGGTGTTGGGGGCTGCCAATGGGTTGATGTGAGCGGGTGCAGATCATATAGCCGGTTGCGGGAGGTTGCTGGATAGATGCAAGCTGGCCTTAACTTAATCACCTGCGTTGACCTGACCCCTTGGCTTCCCTCGCTCGCCAACAAACTTGAACCCCCAACAACGCCAGGTGCCCCTCCCCCGAGTTTTGGTGCCCAGACCTGGCGGGCTGCTCCGTCCGCAGCATGTGCAGCGCGCTGCTGGCCACACTGGAGAGCATCCCCACCGGCGGCGCCGCCGCCAGCAGCGCCGCCGCGGCGACGGCGGCCGTCAACAACGCAACCGCCGCCGCCGCGGCCGCGGCAGCCGCATACACGCCGCCCGTCGACCGCACGGCCCCCAAGCTGCGGCTGCTCGGCGGCGGCGCGGCGGCGCTCACGCAGTCGGGCGCGGCCTTGATGATGGACAACGTTACCTGGAACGCCCAGTGGGAGGACCCCGGGGCGACGGCGGTGGACGCGGTTGACGGCGACGTCACTTTGCGCATCCAGCGGCTGGGCGTGGGTGGGTGGCGGTTTGCTTTTTAGTTGCCGGGCTTGCTTGCTGCTTGGCAGGGTTTGTTGGGGCCGGGCGGACTGCAGACTGCATTCTGCAGCCTGCAGCCTGCAGTGCGTGCGAGGCCTGCTTTGCCTCGGATGCCTTGCAGCTGCGGTTTGCCTTGGGGGCCTGCCTTGGGACGATTGAGTGCAAATACTGCCTGGGACCCCGTGCGCCCGCACCTTGCCGAGTGAGCTGTTCCCTCACGATTCAAACGAGCACCCCTTCCGCCAACCCAAACCGCCCCTGCAGCCGGCGTGAAGACGACCGCCCCGACGCCGCCCGGCCGCGCCTTCAGCTTTGTGGTGGAATACAATGTCGAGGACGCCAGCGGCAACGCCGCCCCCACCGCGCGCCGCCTGATCCGCATCAACTGCCCGCCGCCGGAGGAGTTTTGCACCGACCCCGACAGCGGGGCGCCGACGTGCACCGTCGGCGGCGTCTGCGGGCGCCCCGCGGGGCTCGCCGGCCTCGCGGCGGCCGCCGCCGCGGCCGCGCCGCTCTCCGTCGGCGCGAGCGCGGCTGCGCAGGCGAGCGCGGCCAAGGCGGGCGCCGCCGCGGGCGGCAAGGCCGAGGCGGCGCCGTCGGGCGCGGCGGCCGCGGCCGCCGCGGCGCGCACGGTCCCAAACATCACGCTGATCGGCCCGGCGTCGGTGAAGCTTACGGCCGGCGCGGCGTACGACCGCTGCCCCGCCTCGGCGCCGCTCGGGGCCGCGTGCGACCGCGGCGCGGCCGCGGCGGACGCGCTCGACGGCCCGCTGGACCGAGTGATCAAGGTTTGCGGCAGCCCCTGGCGCGCCGCGGGCGGCGCGCGGCCGGTGCCGGTGCTGCTCGCCTGCGGCGTCGACCCGGGGGTGGCGGGGGAGTACAACCTGACGTTCACCGCCACCAACAGCGCCGGCGCGACGGCGGCCGCGGTGCGTCGCGTGGTGATCTCGCCGCGCTGCCCCCCGGGCGAGCGGCTCTGCGACGACGGCCGCAGCTGCAGCGACGGCGGCACGTGCCTCGCCGGCGTCGCGGCGGCGGCGGCCGCGGCGCTGCTGCGCGGCGGCGCGGGGGCGACGGCGGACTCCGTGTCTCAGGCGGTAAAAACGGAGGAGGCGGCGCCGCCGCCGCCAAACCAGCCGCCGCGCATCGCGCTGCGGCTCGGGGAGGGCCTCGGCACCGCCGTGGCCGTGCGGCGCGTGTTTGGGTCGTACGCGCCCTGCGGCGCGGGCCAGGCGCCCGCGGCGGGCGAGCCCTGCGAGCCGGGCGCGGCCGCCGGCGACCCCGACGGGGCGGAGGGCGGGGGCGAGGCCGACCTGAGCGGGGAGGTCGTGGTGTGCCCGCCGCCGGCGTGCCTGGCGGGGGCCTGCTCGCCTCAGGAGCTGCGGCGTCACTACTTCAGCAAAAAGGTGGGCTGCTGCTTGGGCGCCTCTGTACGCCTGCTTCTGGCTGCGTTTTCGGCTGCGGCGCTGCTTGGCTGCACGCACCGCTGCCCCTGCTTTTTGGCTGTTTTGCCTCCTGCCGTGGCCCGGCAAACATTTTGGCAATGAGCAGTCGTCTGGCCTGCAGCCAGCCAATGCAATGCTGAAACCCTAAACCCTCGAACAAACCCGCAACCACAGGGCCTCGCGGGCTGTGGCTTTGACGCCTCGGCACCCGAGGGCACGCGCTTCGAAATCACATTTTGGGTGTGGGACGGCGGCGTACCGACGCTCAACGCGAGCGCGACGCGCGTGGTCACGCTTTCCGAGGCGTGCCCCGAGGCGGCGGCCCATCACCTCTGCGCGGGCGACGGCGGCAAGCCCTTCTGTTCAGGTGGGGGGGAGAGAGCTGGTTTTGCTGGGCCAAGCCGACAAAATGGGGGCATGATGGCAGGGACGCTGACTTTCGAAAGCCAGCACAGATCAGGCATGTTTGTTGCTTCCGCCGCTCGCCTTGCACCCACCGAAAAGCCCCCGAGCCCATCAAACCCCCATGCGCGCGGCCAACCCAACCAACAGGCACGCCCTGCGACCAGGCCGCGCGCCTGCGGCCCTCCGGCCGCGGCCCGCCGCGCCTGCAGCTGCTGCCGCGCGCCGACACGCTGCTCATCCCCTACGGCAGCCCCGCCCCGTTTTCGCTGGCGCCGTGCACCAACGGCAGCCGCAACTCCAGCTGCGGCGCGGTCGCGTGGCAGAGGGGGCAGGACGGCAACGACACGGACCTTTCGGCTTACATAAGGGTGGCCGATGCCACGCCCTGCGAGAAGGGCCAGGTGGGACCCCGGGCCCCTGCTGGGTGTGCTGATGTCTCGGGTGGCCTTGCCTTGGGCTCTGGGGCTTGGCAAAGGCAGTCCACACCTCTGTTGACCTGTCAGAGCTTGCTTTGGCGGCATTCGACTTTGATGCAGCACGGTGCGCTCAACTGGAAGCGCCTGCGCTACGTCAGCCGCGCGCCAAGCGCTCGCGCCGCTCCTCACCAGCTTCCCCAAATCAAAACCCTGCGCAGGCGTGCGTGTCGTGCGGCGCCGAGGCGCTGACGGCGGGCAGCATCTGCTTGCCGGGCGTGTACCGCCTCAACTACTCGGTATCCTCCCCCGACCCCGCCGCCGGCGGGAGCGGCTCCGCCTTTGCCCTGCGGCGAGTCATTGTTTACCAGGCCGGCCGCATGTCGGCCTCCGTCGTGCTGTACCCAACGGTCGAGGCCGCCGCCGGCGCGGCGCTGGCCGCGGCGCTGCGAGACCCGGCGAGCCCCGAGGCCGCGGCCGCGCGCGCGGCGCTGCGCGCGCGCATCGCCTCGGCCGGAGGGGGCGCGCTGGGGGACGGCGACGTCGTGATCGAGGGCGCCGCCGCGGAGCCGCTGGGCGGCGGCTCGAGCGCGGTGCGGGTCGTCGTCGCGGCCACGGTGCGGGTTTACTACCCAAGGGAGGTGCAGTCCTCCCCAGGCGGCGCCGCCGCCGCGAGGCGCCGCGAGCTGCGGGAGCTGCCGGAGGGGGGCGGCGGCAGCGCCGGCGGCGGGGGCGGGGAGCGCAAAGGCAGCAGGGCCGAGGCGGCGACCGAGGCGGCCCCGCAGCCCGGCCCGCGTGCCCGTGGCCTGGCGCGGCAGCTGACGTCGCTGCTCTACGCCCTCGAGGCGCACGGCCGGCGCGCCCCGCCCGCCTCGCGCGGCGGCGCCGGCGCCGGCCGGCAGCTGCTGCAGACCGGCGGCGGCGGCTCCCTCGACACGGCTTTCGCCTCGGTCGGCACCGCGCTGCAAAACGGCCTCGGCGTGACCACGCCGAGCCGCGCCAGCGACACGCCGCCGGTGGACGCGCTGGGCGGCTACCTGGCCGCGCTCTCAATGAGCCTGGGGCTGCTGGAGCAGCGCGCCGCGGCGGCGGGCGCGGGCGTGGCGGGCATCGAGGTCAAGGTTGAGCAGACCTTTGGTTCCGACGCGCAGCAAAAGGACTCTGCAAAGGAGGCGGAGGTCACAAACCTCTACCAGGCGGGTTTTGGTTGTTTGGAGGGGAGAGGCTGGGTGCACGGCGCAATGGGAGGGGCTGGCCGCTGGGACTGAGCAGCGGTTGTCCTATTTGCTGCCAGCTGCCGCGCTCAAAGCCCACGTGCACACCGCAAAACCCTGTGCCGGCTGCCCCTGCTCCAAAAAGTCACCTTGGCCCCGCAAACCCTGCCTCCAAAAAACCCATCCAGGCCCTGCTGTCGGATTACGGCGCCCTGGTCTCTACAGTTTCCGCCCTGGCCGACCAAGCCGCCACCGGCTTTGACCAGCAGGCCGCCGCCTTTGCCGCCCTTTCGGCTTCCATGGGCGGCACGATCGCGGCGATGCGGGAGGCGGCTTCCTATGCGGAGAGGCTGCTTGAGGAGTACGTGGAGCAGCAGGCCCTGCTGGATGCGGGGCTGGGCACGGGGGCGAGCGGCGCAGCCTGCGCCCGGCCGCACAAGTGGGAGACGCGGTTCGTGGTGGCGGCCCCGCCGCCGCCCGCAGCCGCGCCCAACGCCAGCGCAGCCAACACGACTGCCCCCTCGGGCAGCAATGGGACGGCGGCGGCGGCGGCAGCGCGGCAGCGGCGGCTGGCTCAGGCTGTCGACGGCGGCGGCGGTGGCGGCGGCGCGGACAACGCCACTGCGCCGCTGAGCGCCGGCGCCGCGGACGCCGCGACCGCCGGCGCCGGCAGCCCGGACCTTCAGCGGGACGAGCTGATCGATTGGGAGGGCTACCGGCTGGCCGTCCGCGCGCGCCAGGCCAACTGGGGCGCGGACGAGGCGGACGCGCCGGAGCGGCCGCGCCACATCGGCGCGGGCGCGGCCAACCGCGTGATCGGCGGCCTGTTCCTCCACGTCACGCGCGGCGGCCGCGCGCGCGACTGCGCACCGGGCTCGCTGGCCGCGGGCCTGACGCTCGACTGCGAGCGCGGCCGCGGCCCGCCGCTCGCGCGCGCCGGCGGCAACGCGACAGCGGCGCTCGGCGCGTGGCTCGCCGCGGCGGACGGCGCGACGGCGCCGTACGGAATCGACCCCGCCTTCCTCCGCTCCTCGGCGCTGTTCCGCCCCGAGCTCTCCGGCCGGCCCGGGCTTTACTATAACGCCTCAAACGCGTCCGAGGTCGCGCCAGGCACGGGCACGCCCTACGGCTTTTTCCACGCGCCGCTGGCGGGCTACCCGCCGGGCTTCCCCGTGCTGCTGAGCAACAGGCTGGGCGCCGCGAGGGCTGGGGAGGCCCTGCAGTACCTGCTGGACGGAAACTACCTAGACACGTGGGCCGTTTTTGCTGTTGGATTCCCGTGGGCTGCGGCGTGTGCTTTGTGTGTCCCTTGAGGATTGACCAGAGTTGACCGTGCTGTCGCCTCGGACGGCGTTCGCCCAAGAGCCCCCCACCCCCACCCCACCCCACCCCCCCCCCCCGCAAGCCCCCCTCAGCGCCTCAACCCACTCCCCGCCCCCCTTCCCTCCGCACCCCCAGGCGCACCCGCTCCCTCACTGCGGAGCTGCTGTCCTACAACCCGGACCTGCGGGTGCTGGGCTACGCGCGCGGGGAGTTCCAGTGGCGCGACGACGGCAGCGTGGCGGGTGGGTGCACACACACACACACACGCACGCGCCTGCGAGCTTCTTGTTTCCGCATAAGGCCTGCGGGGCGTATGGTTTTGCAGGGGCCCCAGAGCTCCCCCTTTTGAGGCGGTTTTGGGGTTGCGCAAGCGTTGAGGGAGTTCACTTGATCACCAAGCAACCCGCCGACGCCGCTAGCAAGCCAAGACCGTGGGGCGGCGCCGAGCGGTGCAAAGCCCTCACGCCCGAGCCGCCCTGCCGCCGCACCGCGCAGGCCGCATTGACGCGCGCGGGCTGCCGGCCATCCCGCTCGCCTCAGAGGCGGGCGCCGGCCAGCTGGCCGGCCTGCTGCTGCCGCTGTGGCTGCTGGCGCTGGCGTTCAGCGCGTATGCTGTGAGGGAGGCGCGTACGCGGCTGAGGCGATACGAGGGGGAGCGCGGCCCCGTGGCGGTGTGCGGCGCGCGGCGCTGTGGCCTGCATTCCATCGGACCTTGCAAAATCGGTGCTGAACTGCAGCTGGACAGCCGACCACAGCCGCCACCTGCCTCTCGGCCTGCCATGTCCCGGCTGTCCCAGCAACAGGGCTGCGCTCTCCAACCCCCCAAACCTCCCGCCCGCCGTCCATCCCGTAGGTCCTGCTGACGTCGCTGGGCGTGCTGGTCGACCTCGCCACAGGCGGCCTCATGCTCGCGGCCGCGCTGCTCTTCACCGTTTACGCCTCCGCCACCGCCGCCGCCGTCGCGCCGCTGCCGGCCTACGAAGCCTACGACGCGCCCACCCTCGCGCCGGCGCGCATGTTCATGCGACGCAAGGCGGACGCCGACGCGGCCGGCATCGCCGCGGCCGCCGCGCTGCTGGGCGAGGGCGCCGCGGCGGCGCCGGGCGACCCCGGGCGGTGGGCGCTGCGGGACGATGACGGCGGCGCGCTGGACGCGTGGGCGGCGCTGATGGCGGGCGTGCACAGCATGGCGGGCGTTTGGGCGGCCTACGGCTTCCTTCAGGGCGTGGTGCTGCTGCTGCTCATCGTTCGGTGCGCCGGGCTGCAAGGCGTAGCTGGGGCCTGGGGGTTGGACCGCGCTCCTGCTGCGGGTAGCCGGCACGCCGACGCCGGACTAGCGGCTTGCGCTCCCCTGCACGGGGGTTGAATGCCCTGGATTTGCCTCGTAACCGGCCGGCGCATAAATGTCTGGCTGCGTGCGTGCCTTTTTTCCACCTCACAAAACCGCCCTCCCCTCCCCCCCAAAACCGCCCGGCAGGCTCATCCGCGTGTGGGGCTTCCAGTCGCGCCTCGGCGTCATCACCGCGACGCTGGGCGAGGCCGTCCCCCAGATCGCGCACCTCCTGGCCGTCCTCGCCGGCTGCATGGCGCTGTTCTCGGCGGTCGTCGTGCTTGGCGCCGGCGGCGCGTCCCCTGCGGCCGCCTCGCCCGGCGCCGCGTTCAGCGACACCTTCCTGCTGCTGCTCGGCGGCGCGCAGCTGGACGTCGCCGCGCTGCTGCCGGCCGGCGGCGGCGGCGGCGGCGCCGCGGCCATCGCGCCGCAGCGCCTGCTGGCCGTTCTGATCGCCTACGGCCGGGAGCTGCTGCTGGTGTTTGTGCTCATGAACTTTTTCATGGCGGTGCTGAGCGACGTGTTTGTGCGCACCAAGGCCGCCGCCGCCGCGCGCGGCGGGCGCGGCGTGCCCGCTGACCTGGCGGCGGACGTCGCGCCGGAGCTCGCGGCGTGGGCGCGCGCCGCGTGGGCGCGCGTGCGGCGCGGCGCGGCGCGGAGGTGGCGCGCGTGGCGCGGCGGCGGCGGCGGCGGCGGCGGCGGCGGCGACGGCGGCGCGTCGGGGGCGCTGCTGCCCGGGGACGGCGGGGAGGAGGTCGCCGGCAGCGGGGACGGCGGCGGCGACGACGGCAGCGGCGCCGCCCAGCGCGCCGAGGCGCCGGAGACCAGTGCCGCGCTGCTGGCGCAGCTGCAGGCGGCGTATCCCGGCCTTGTGGCGCCCCGCAGCAAGGGCTTCAGCGACAGGGTGGACTGCATAAAGCTGGGGGGCCAGGTGGCGGGCGGGAAGCTGCTCAACCTGGGGACCCTGCAGCGGCTGCTGTGTGATCTCAGCTGCGACCCCGCCGCGGCCCGGCTGCTGGCCGGCCTGCCCGCCGGCGCGAAGCACAGGGCCGCCGTCGCGGCCGCCGCCGACGGCGGCGCCGCGCGCGGCGGGCCTGCCGCCGCGGCCGCCGCGCCGGCCGTCGCGGCGGGCACGGACCCGCGCGCCGCGGCGGCGGCGCTGGCGCTGGCAGAGCAGCTGCTGCTGCGGCTGGCGCAGCCCTGCAGCGTCGACGACCTCCGGGCGGGGGCGCTGCGGCTCGCGGCGACGGCGGCCGGCGCGGCCGCCGGCCCGGAAGACGGGGGGCCATTTGTCGGATCGGATCTGGACAACGAGATGCTCCTCCACCGCCAGATCTACGCCGCGCTGGGCCACGCGGTGGCGGCAATGGCGCGCTGGTCCGGCGCGGTCGCGGCGTGGCAGGCGCGCGCCGCGCGCGAGACGAACGAGGCGCTCGCCGCCAACGCGCGCGTGCTGCGCGCGCGGGGCCTTGGCGGCGGCGGCTATCAGCCGGTCGCGCTGCGGCGCTCGGACGCGAGCGGGGGGTCGTCCGACGGCGGCGCGGGGCCCAGCGGCTCTGGCGCAGGCGGCGTCGGCGGCGTGAAGAGCGTGGCCGCGCTCGAGGCAGGCGGCAGCAGCGGCAGCGGCAGCGAGGGCGCCTCGCCCGGCTCGCCCGGTGCGGCGGGCGTGCGGTGGGCGCAGCAGCCGCGGTCGCGGCCGCTCCACGCGCGCGTGCTCGAATCGAGCGCGAGCGCGGGGCTGCGCTCGCCGGGCGGAGTTTCCATCCACGGCCTCCGGCCGCTGAGCGGCGTCAGCAGCGGCGGCTGGTCGCCGGCCGGCGAGGCCGGCGGCGCCGGCGCGCCGGACGCGGCGGCGCCCGCAAGCGGCGGGAGCAGCCGCATCGCCAGCCCGGGGCCGGGGCCGCGGGGCGGGGCGCTGGCTGCGCTCTTTGGGGCCGGCGGCGGGGCGCGGGTGGCGCCGCTGGAGGCGCCGCCACCTGGCGGGGAGGGCGGGGAAGAGGAGGAGGAGGAGGGCCGGGAGTGATGGCAATTCTACTCGAAGATCGGGTTTGGGCTGCCTGTAATGCACTTGGACGGCGGCCAAAGCAGCACGGAACGGGGACTGGGCAATCTCCAAACGCGCGCTGCGCGCACGACGCACCTGGCGCGCGCCATGTGCTACGGACCGCGCAGCAGCAGGCAGGCTGGGTCCCGGCGTTCCAACAGTTGATTCAGTTCTCAATACGGTAATAGATACGTCCATAAATCCGCGGCCCGCCAGCGGCCTGCCAGCCCGCGGCCCGCGGCCCGCGTCCCGTGCCCCCTGGGGAACGGGTGCCTCGCAGAAGCGTTTACGGCGGAGGCGTGAAAGTCGCGTATATTATCTGTAGGGCTCGCTCCTCCGTCGGCCCCGCGTGGACTGAAAAACCGTCGGACCCGCCCGTGGCGATGGGGCCGCGCCAGCACGCCGTCCTGGGGTTGCTGCTGCTGGCGGTGGCCGTTTGTTCCGGCATCGCGCCCCAGGAGCCGTTCGGTGGGTCGCGGCGCCTCGCTTGCGCGTGCGCGGCGCACGGCGGCGCAGGGCGGCAACAGCTCCGCTGCCGCTGCCGCTGCCGCTGCAGGCGGCCCCCGTGCGCGCATTCGCCCGGCCCACGTCGCTGCTTCTCGCGCCGCCCCCTCCCTACATTCCGCCTTGCAAACACCTCCCGCAGATGAGGAGCGGCTCGACCCGGTGTACCAGGGCTTTGGCCCGAAGACCGCCCCCCGGTTTGGCAGCTGCAGCAACGAGCTGCGCCTCCAAAACGTGACCCGCTACACCCAGGAGGGCTGGCGGCTGGTTGAGCTGTCGGCCTATGAGTCGTCCAAAACGGGGTGCCTGGAGACTCTGGAGCAGACACTGGCGATGCCGGCGGCCGGGAAGTCGACGACACTGCGGTCGGGGTCGGCGGTGGCAGAGGTGGGCGCGGCGGCGGGCCGCAGCGCTCGAGGCGGCGGGGGGAGCGTCCGAGGCGGCTGCGGCTGCGGCGGCTGCGATGCAAAACCACGACGGCGGTTGGCTTGCATGCCAGCCCCCGGCTTGGCCTGCACATGGCTCTTTTTAAACCCCAAAACCGCCGTTTCCAAACCGCGACAGGGCCTCGCCTCGGTCGGCAACATCCGCCTCGACGGCGGCCGCACGGCGGTGGCGCTGAGCGTCTACACCTCTGGCGGCCGCACCCCCTTTGGCTGCATCACGAAAATCGAGGTCCGCGCGCGCACGCCGGGGCAGCAGTGGGAGACCCTGTCCCTCGAGTCCACCGCTTTTGAGGGCGACTCGGCCGTGCCGGTCCGCACGTGGTCGACCAAAAACTACATCGCCGGACTGCACGTGCGGTCCCTCAAAAACGCGTGCAGCGCGAGCAGCGGTGAGGGCGGGGGGCGAGCGGTGGCTCTGCAGTTCCGAACGCAAAGCGGCGCGCCTGGTCACATTGGTTGGCGGCGGGGCGATGGGAGGGAAGCGTTGTGGAGAGTTTCGGGCAGCCGATCCAGGCCCTAGGACAGCGGCAAGCTGCCGCGGCTGGCACGCGCGGCGCCGGGATCGCCCTCACCGGCCAAAACCCCGCTCAACGAATCCCGCAGGCACGCCTGTGATCCAGATCCAGCCCTCAAACGCGGTGCCCCGCAAGCTCCCCGCGTCCACCACCGTCTCGGCAGCCGTGGCGGCGCTCGACGCCGCCGACGGCGC
The DNA here is from genome assembly GCA_003203535.1 of Raphidocelis subcapitata. Classification (NCBI taxonomy): domain Eukaryota; kingdom Viridiplantae; phylum Chlorophyta; class Chlorophyceae; order Sphaeropleales; family Selenastraceae; genus Raphidocelis; species Raphidocelis subcapitata. The sequence goes on along the minus strand of BDRX01000209.1, from coordinate 9,617 downwards.
CAAGCTGCTGCCAGAGTCCGCGCCCCTCGGCCCCGGCCTCGACGCGCCGCTCGACGGCGAGGCGGCCGTCTGGTACCCCAAGCCGCGCTTCCCCTTGCGCCGCCCGTTCTCCTCCTTTGCGTTGACCTGCCCCGACGGCGAAAACATCGTTGGGCCGGAGGGGGTGCTGGTCGCGGGCGCGCGGCTCGTCTCGATCCAGGCGTTCTCCTCGCCCCGCAGCGGCTGCATCGAGTCCATGTGGCAAAGGTATCAGATCGGGGACGAGGAGCCCATCGTCATCAAGGCGGGCACGGCAGGGCCCCTGGTGAGAGTCCGAGGCACCGCGCGCGCACCCAGCCCCTCCCGCCGAGCCCTGTCTTCAAGCCGTGCACTGAAGCCACCCCTGCTCTTACGAATTCCGTTATGAACCCCACCCCAAACCACCCACAAAATCCATCCCCCCCAGCTCGAGCCCCGCCTCAAGGACGCCGGCACCGTCGAGCTGCCCGCGGGTGAAAGCCTCGACCTCCTGGGCGCCTCCTCTGGCAGCGCCCACGGCTGCCTGACCTCCCTGACCTTCAGGACCGGCGAGGGCAGCAGCTTCTCGCTGGGCAAGCGCCAGGCGGGACCCTTTGCGGAGGCTTACTCGGTCGGCCTCAACGACCCGGCGGCGCGCGGCGCAAAGTTTGGGGGGTTTTCGGTCACCGAGAGCCGCAACTACTGCAACGGCACCACGGGTGGGCGCATTCACCGCCTCGCCTTGGTTTCATGCGCTCACTGTCTTGCTGCTGCTTGATTGCGGCAGCATCGGAGGCTTGCTCGGGGCGGCAGGCAGCCGTGGAGACTGGATATGCGGCGTGGCAGACTTGCGCAGCGGGAGCCTGGCTTTGGGTGGCTGCCAAACACGGCCCTCCGCCGCGGGGCGCCCCAGGCCTTGCCCCAACCCTCGAGCCCCAAACCCCCAAACCCTCGAACCCGCAGGCTTCCCGATCCTGCACGTGCGCCCCGTGTTTGTGGCAAAGCCCGCCGCCAAGGCGGACCGCGCGGCGCTCTACAAAGCCAACTGGCCGGCGGGCGGCAGCCACTGCGTCCAGTACGGCGGGATGGACATCAAAGGCGGCCGCGACCCGCAGCTGGCGCCCGGCGGCGCGCCCTACACCGCAGACTCCTGGGACGTCTGCTGCTGGCTCTGCGCCAGCCGGCCGCCGTGCCGCTTCTTCAGCTGGGACGCCCGCACCACGCGCTGCGCCACGTGGAGGCCGACGGAGCAGGCGTTCCGGGCAGTGGCGCGCCCGGGGGTGGCCAGCGGCGAGGTCGTGCAGCGGCACGACCCGGCGTGACGCCGCGGGCTGCGGCGCGGGGGCCGGGCGCCGGCGCGCGCCCGCTCGCACGCGTCGCTGAGCGCATGGGACGCATGGCGGGCCATTTGCAGCGTCGCTTGCACCTGGTTTTCATACACGGTGCACGCACAACTGGAGGGCGAGGCGCACCCTAGATTCAAACCCGGCGGGGGCCCTGGCGGTTTGAGGGGGCCACTTGCCAATTGAAATCGGCTCTGGATAACCTCTGACCAGCGCTACCCGGACAAAAAACGGCACGCCCCTTTCTCTGTCTGACCCCTCGCTCTGACATCGCCCGAGCCAGTTACAGGCGCTGCCGTCTGCGCGCCGTGACCAGGTTTAAGGCGCTGCGAGGCGCCTGCACGATTGCGCCGCAATGCGGCGCGCAATTGCCCACGCACGTTGGGTGCATATGGCAACACCTCGCGTGCTCTCGAGCCATTTGGCTCTCAGCCCTCGTCGCTCTGCTGGGTTGTCGTGCTGTTGGCGGCACCTCTAGCGCTCTTCATGGTTCTGTTTTCTAACGCTGTTCTGAAGCACTCCGTTTCCTTGATCCTTGCCTGCTGTACATGTCTTCGAGTGGGCCCAAGTGCTGGACTGCCCTTCTGGGCTGCTAGACAGCACCCTCCGCACCCTAGAAAACTGCATGCACCAGCCAGCGCCGGTCCTGCGCGGCTGGAACTGAACGCGCCCGCCTCCGTCAACAGCAGGGGCCGATTTTGGGTTTGATTGATGATGCCATGCTTCGCGGCTCTTTTCCCACCAACTGACGCCGGCCGGCGGTGCCCGAAGACTCAGTCCACCCCCTCACTGACTTGCCTCCTGCCCTCCCGTTTGTACTTGTTCGCTCCTTCTTAAACATTCGGATTGCATGCCTCGGCGTGTAACATTCATACAACAAGTTATGGAAGCCTTTGGAAAAGCCAGCTGCCATCAGCCAGCGCCGCCACCGGACGTGCCGCCGCCGCCGCCGCCGCAGCTGCCTCCACCCCCCACCTCCGCCTCGACCTCGTCCCAAAGCGCCTCGACGCGCGTGACGTACGAGGCAAAAGAGGGATCTGAGAGGAAGCTCCAGATCGCGGCCCTGATCTCGCCGTCGCTTTGGCTGCTGCCGCTCGCCGGATCTCCCAGGCCCGCCGCGGCCGCGGCGTCGGCTGCGCCGCCGGCACCGCTGTGGCCAGCGCCGCCGCCGCCGGGCCCAGCCGAATGGCGGCCTGCGGCTGCGGCGGATGCGGCGCGCTCCGAGGCACGCAGCGCACGCTCTGCCTCGGATTTCAGCTCGCCTATGCTGGACTGAAAGGTGGCGCACTCCTGGGCGTCGTAGAATCGGAAGCAAAACACAGCGGCCCCCTGATGGTGTGTGTGGAAAGGGTGGCGTTGGGGCCTGGGCCTTGGGGGATTGGGGTTTCCGCTGTTGCGGACTGCCTCGCTGGCGTGCGCAGCTGGCCCGCGCCCAGCCCCCGCGCCCCCGTGCCTGTGGGATCAGGAGCACGCCCTGCTCCTCTAGTAGCCGCGGGGCCTGCTGGACTGCCACCAACCCGCCGTTTCCACCGCCGCAGCCCTCTGCGGCCGGAAGGTCCCGCCGCAGGAGCAGCTGCTTGGGCAGGGACAGCTCCAGCGCCGCGGCGGCGCCGCCGCCCCGCGCGCCCGCCACGACGCGCAGGCGCGCGGGCGCGGCGGCGCGCAGCCATGTGCCCGTGTGGCCGGGTTTGGCCGTGGTGCCGGCGATGGCGGGCGGCTGCGCGGGGCGCGGCACGTAGCAGGCCGCGTCGCCCGTCCAGGTGTGTGCGGGCAGCGGTAGCGCGGCCGCGCCGGCGCCGCCGGCGGCGGCGCCCGCCTGCGAGGAAGGGGCTTGCAGCATGCCTATGGATCCTCGGCCTTCCTTCACAGCGCGTCTGCGAGGCCCCGGGTGCGGTGATCGCGAAACGAGGGCGGGGGGGCGGGCTTTGCGTTTTGCCCGGCCGTCAGTTGTTCGCGGGCGTTCTGCAAGCTATGACGAAGAAACGGCCTGGGAGATCGAGCTTTCAAGTGCCGGGGAGCGAGAAGCGGCGGCGACGGCGGCGCGCGGTACGGCCTGGCGGCACCGCAGTCGGCCTCGACGACAGCCGCCTTGCGCTACTCATCATCCCACAAAGGTGGATTCCAGGGCTGTCCAGTTCAGTTTTGTCCAACAGGAAGGATTACACCGCACTTGCTGCACCTGGAATTGAATGCATGCAGGCGGCACGGCATGATGGCACGGCGGTTCTGATTTGTTTCGCTTTCTATCCTATCTCACGTGTGTGTCTCTTTCTCTCTCTCTCGCAGAAGCATTCGTTTTGCGGCAGCGTCGCAGCTGCCGGGGGGGCGGGATGAATGAAACTCTCTGGAGGATCCATGGGGCGGGCCGCTGCATGACATGCGCGCGCACGCGAGAGCCGCCAGCATGCGGCAGCAGCCGCAGCAGCCGCGCCGGCATCCGCGCCGCCGCTTCACTGCCCAGCAGGAGCGGGGTCGAATTTGCACACTATGTCGTACATGCGCCCGTTCAGCAGCCGCGCCACCTCGGGGTGCTGCGAGCATGCGGGTGCAAGAGGGCAAGGGAGCGCTTTGTGAGCGGCGCGCGAGCGGCGCTGCATGGCTCCGGCAGGCGCGTTGCATGCAGCCAGCCGCACGCCCGCACACGCTTCACAACACACGCACCCTGGACCTACACTCCGCATGCGCCCGCCCCACGCGCGTCCGCCCCACATGGACCCACACCCCGCATGCACCCGCCCCACATGGAGGCCCCACCTTGATCATCCCGAGCTTTGCCGAGTCGCACCCAAACGCGGCCCGCAGGTTGGTCTCGATGCCGCGCCCCATCCCCTCGCAGACGACGAGGTCGCATCCGTCCTCCGCCTCGGCCGCGACCTCGCGCGAAACCTCGGACAGATCTATCACGCCCAGATCGTTCCCGCTGCTGACGACGCGCAGCGCGCGCTCGGCCAGGCAGCGGGCGAGCAGGGGGTCGGCGTCGGCGGCGCGCGCGAGCAGCGGGCGCAGCTCCCCCGCGGTAATGTCGTTGATGGAGGGGGCCTCGTTGGCGGCGAGCACCACCTGCGTGCCGCGCTTGAGCAGCTCGCGCGCCAGCGGGACCATGCCCAGTACGACGTCGGGGCCGGCGTTGTCGACGAAGAGGATGGCCTTGCGGTGGGGCTGCGGGCGGGAGGCAAAGTGGGAGAGCAGCGCGTCCAGGTCGTCCACCGCCTGCGCAGGTTGTTGTGGGGGGTTTGGTATGTGGGTGGGGGGGGGGGCGTGCTTGAATGTGCGTGTGTGTGCGTCTGCTTGTGCAGCGCCTTTAGGTAGCAGCAATAGGGGTCGCAGACAAGAGATGGAAACAAGCAGTGCGTTGCGAGGGGCAAGCGAGGGAGCGCACAGAAAAGGGCCTGGGCGGTCCAACGCCGGGGGCCCCGCCAACCCAACAGGCCTCACCCACGGCCGCGGCAGCAGCTGCGCGCGCGTCGCGGCAAACGTGCCCGACGCGCCGCCCTCGCCGCTCGAGTCGGTGCGGGCCGCGGTCTCCGCGCATCCCTGGTCGAATATGTTTCCTGCAAACACGCCGCGCAGCGCCAGCTCCAGGCGCCTGCCTGTGTTTTTGGTCGATTGGGGCGCAAGCAGCGAGCAGCGGGGGCCAGTGTGAGGGCTGCGGCTGCATGCCCAGGCTCTCTCAGCCAGTCCGTCAGCCACAGGCCGCTATCAGGGGATCAGGTCACTTTGCGCAGGGACTCTGCTCAACAGCCCTGCACGTGCGCCCGCCGCCGGCGGGGCGGGGGTGAAAGCCCCCGGCTGCCGACCGGACTGCCCCGCGGCCGCCCCCGGACTGCCCACCCGCGTCCGGCTCTGCGTCGAGCTCCCGCAGCACGCCGGGCAGCAGCTTGAGCGCGAGGTCGTTCTCCCTGTCCTTGAGGGGCTTGAAGATGTCAAAGAAGCCGGCGCGGTGCAGGGCCTGGTCGCTGGGGAGGGGGGAGGGGAAGAGGGCGAGCGCCGCGCAAGGGCCGCGGAGGCGGGGTCGCGTCAGCCGGCTGCCGCGCGCTCGTAAAGCCCAGATTGAGGCGCCGTGCGACGGGCGACTGCGGAGGGCCTTCGGGGCCCATTGGCCTGCCGCGATGCAGGCGGGCGGCAGCGGCCAGCCGTCCACTGCACGAGCGAGCTGGCATGCGCGCCCGCTCACCGCGCGCGGCACAGCGTGGCGCAGCTCAGGGGCGCGGTGACGAAGCCATCCACCTCCTCGAGCGTGGGGTCGCGCTCGAGCGCGTCGAGCACGCCAGCAAAGGCGCGCTCAAAGGCCTCCACAGCCGCGGGGCGCGCCGCCTCGGGCACGGCGGGGTCGGCGGCGGCGGCGCGCTTGTACGCGGGGATGCTCTTGCGGAACACGTGCAGCCACTCGTTGGTCGTCACGATGCCCTCGCTGCGGGGCGGGGCGGGGCGGGGCGGGGCGGGGCGGCTTGGGGGCGGCGGGGCGGGGCGCGCGACGGCGGCGGCGCAGCGTGCGCTGCCCCGCTGCATGCGCCCGCTTGCGAAGCCGCCAGCCGCCAGCTGCCGCCCGCGCGCGATCCGATCGCTTTGCCTTGCCCACCTGAGCATGTAGTCGAAGGTTCCCGCGCTGTATTCGCCCGCAATGAGGGGGAATCGGACGAGCCCGGTCCGCCCGCCTGCGCCAGGCTTGCCCGAAGCCGGCGCGGTCTTCTCAATTACATCGCAGAGCAATTGGCGGGCGCTTTCGCGCGCTCCAGGCGCGGCGCAGCTGCCGGCACAGGGCGCGGGCTCCGCAAGCGCGGTGGGCGGCATGTTAAACAGCGCACGACCGCTGTAAGTCACAATATTGAAAGATGAAATTCTCTGCGATCAAGGGGCGAGAGGCATCCCTGGGCAAGTTGCCGAGTTGGCCGTGCGCCCAAGTCCGGGCGCGAGGGCAAGTCCGGCGCCGACGGCCAGCAGGGCTGCTCGCGCGCACCTCCGGTCAGCCGGCGCCAGCCGCAGCAGCGCGCGCCGATCACGGCGCGCCAGGTCACCGGCGACCTCACCTACAAGGCGGCGGTGCAGGCGCGAGGGCCGCAGCATGAGCAGGGGCAGCAGCAGCGGCAGGAGCAGCACCAGCAGGGACAGAGGCGGGAGGGGCAGGGCCAGGGGCAGGGGCAGCAGCAGCAGAAGCAGCTGGAGCAGCAGCAGCAGCCGGGGCCGGGGCTGACGTTCTCGCCTGGCTCTCCAGCGCGGGCTGCGCCGTCAAAAGGGTCCGCGGGGATGGAAGTTGCTGGGTAAGTGGGCGGTTCAATGCATACCTGGGTATCATGGTGGACTGCTGCCATTTCTGGCCCCATCAAAGCTCTGGCCACTCATCACTCGTCACTCATCGCTCCCCCCTCCCCCCAAAACAAAAGGTGCACGCGTTTGCGTGGCTGGCGGGGCTCTGCCCAGCGGCCGACTTCACCGCGGAGCGGGGCGGCGGGCTCGCCGCGCCGGCTGGTGTCGTGTGCGAGGTGCGCCGCGAGGTCGCGGCCTTCATGCGCGCGGACCCGCTGCGCTGCAACGTGTCCGCCCACTGGGAGGGGGAGTGGAAGGAGCTGGCGCGCGCCATTGACGACGGGGTGGAGGCGCACGGCGAGGCGGCGTGGGCAGAGGTGGATGTGCTGCAGGTGGGTGGGCCCTGCCGTTGAGGGGCGCTGTGTGAGGTTTCAAGGCTTGCGCAGATGAGGCTTTGGGGCGTTGTGTGAGGTTTCAATGCTTGCGCAGACGAGACTTTGGGAGGACCATCATTGCACTGTGAGGGCCCCCAAATTCCCCCACAAGGCCCCCCAGAAGGCCCCCCCCCCAATTCCCCCAAAAGGCCCCCAATTCCCCCACCAAACCCCCTTTCCGTTTCCCCCCGAAGCGGCCCCCCCAGTTCCCCTAAAATGCCCCCCAGTTCCCCCAAAACACCCTTTCGTTCCCCCCCCCTAAACGACCGCTTGTCCCTAACCACTGCCGCCCGCAGGCCGTGGCGTGTGTGTACGGCGTGGACCTGCTGCTGGTCATCACCGGCTGCGGCCACCAGCCCAGCATGGTGGAGCTCCGCGCGCAGCAGGGCGCCCAGTCCGCCACCCGCCACGTACTCCTGTACGCGCC
>BDRX01000208.1:3364-42035 GCA_003203535.1 Raphidocelis subcapitata | reverse complement strand
GGGGCGGGGGGCGGGGGGGGCGGCTGGGGGGGGGGGGGGGGGGGGGGGGGGGGTGGGTGGGGGTGTAGGCGGTGTCGCTGTCAAAGGTCGGCACGCTGGGGGAGCGGGCTCATCCAACGGCTCGAGAGGGGCAGGGGGGGGTGAGTTGGAGTGTGTGGGCGGTGGCGCTGCCAAAGGTCGGCTGGGTGAGCGGCTTGGGGGGGAGGGTGGGCGGCGAAACGCGGTCGGATGGTGTTCAAAGCACTGCGCATGCCGACACAAGCACCCCAACCCCACCCCCAAAAAGACTACATGGCGCCGGAGATCCTCCACAACCGCGGCGACGGCTACGACCCCCGCGCCGCCGACGTGTGGTCCTGCGGCGTGGTGCTTTACATAATGCTGGTGGGGCGGTACCCCTTCATCGCTCCCGAGGGCAAGAACGGGCCGGGGATGGCGCAGGTGGGGGGGGAGGGGGGTTGCTCAGGGCTGCGTGCTCCGGGCTGCTGCGGGCTGCACGCTGGGCGCTGCACGCTGCATGCCGCGTGCTGCGCGCTGCGTGCTGCCCAGGAGGCCGAGGCAGATGGGAACCTCGCTTCCGTCTCCGGCCCCCCGACCGCCGCCCCGCCCCGCCCCGCCGGCCTCCCCCCCCGCCCCCTCACTCCCTCCTCGTGCCCCCTCGCCTGCCACCCCCGCCCCTTGCAGGGCATAATGGCTATGGTGCGCAAGATGCGCGCGCGCGACATCGACTTCCCGGACTGGCTGGGCCTCACACCGGACTGCGTGGCGCTGCTCAAGCGCCTGCTGGAGCCGGAGCCGGAGCAGCGCGCGACGGTGGCGGAGATAATGCAGGTGAGCGGCGCGGCGCGACGCAGGGGCGCTTTGCGGGGCGCTTTGCGCGCCACGGCGGCGTTTCGCCGCGCCGCGCCGGGCGTCTGCTGCGGCGCACGGCGCGCGGCGCCTGCGGGCCGTGCGCTTCGCACCGCTTGCCCCCCTCGCCACAGCGGAAGCGCCCTCCACCACCACCCATTACCCCCCCCCCACCCACACAACCCCCCCCCCCAAACAACATCCCCCCCCCAACAACACCCCCCCCCAACATAAACAAACTTGAAACCCCCCCAAAACAGGACCCCTGGTTCAAGGTGGAGCTGCCCCCCAACGCGCTGGCCATGAACGACCACTACCTCACACTGCCCCCTGCCTGCGAGCAGAACGAGGAAGAAATTCGGGAGGTGGTGTCCGCGGTGTGCGACGACGTGTGAGGGCGGCGCAGGCCACGCCGGCGCGCGCGTGCACGCGCGCAGCTGGCGGCGCGGGCCGCGCGCGCGCGGCGTGCAGGGATGCGCGCCTCTTCGGTTCAGTTCTTCGGTTCAGTTGATATGGTACAGGGCAGCTCTCACTGTCGCAAAGTCCGGGCCGGCTTGCTTCTTAGTCAGGAAAACCCCCTCCCGAATGTACCCAAACCGCACTGCAAACTGAGCGCCCGATTCGGCGGCCGCGCATGGCTGCTTGTGAGCTTGGAAAACAGCCCTGTACAGGCGCGCCCGCCCAACAAGACAGTTGTAATTTATCGCAGTCGCGGCGGCTCTTCCTTTGTGCGTGGGCGCGGGAGGCAGCGCGTCGAACGGCCCGCCGAGGCGTCACCCGCGGCGGCACTCCGGCGGCGCGCTACCGCGTTGGCAGGCACCGGCGCCGACAGCCAGACGCGCAATCGGCGTGGAACGGCAGCTTTTGCGCCCGAATGGGCCTGGCTCGCTGCGCGCGGTGCTCGTGATCGGTGAAAAATGGCGTCCAGCGCGCTCTGCAGGCGATCTCCCCGCCCTCACAGGGCCTGGGGGGAATCCAGTCCGCTATCTAGCTGTTCTGGATCGGCGGCGCGCCTCACAGCACCTGCAGCGGCACGCGGGAGGGCGACGCAGCGCGCTCGGCACGGTGCCGCCGCTGGTGGCGACGGCGACCCGATCGTTTCTACGGCGTGGCTGGCGGCAAACCTGGAGGTGCGCTGCGTGAGGGGGGCCCCTTGCCTTGCCCTGCGGCGAGGCTCCACACAGCTCAGGTGCCGCCCCGCAAACACCACACGCCGCACCAAGCGCCATGCGCCCATGCACAACGCACCATGCGTCGTGCGCGCCATGCGCCATGCGCCCATGCGCCATGCGCCCATGCGCGCCATGCGCGCCATGCGCCCATGCGCGCCACGCGCGCCATGCGCCGGCCGCAGGACGTCTCCATCCTCGACGCCCGCGGCCGCGTGGACACCGCCGAGGTCGCGCCCGGCGCTGAAAAGTCAAACTACGTCGCATGCTACGACGACTACCTGGAGGGGCACATTCCGGTGGGTTGTTTTTCGTGGTGGGAACTTGCGTCCGGATTAATTATCAATCCGGATTCCGAAGCCACACATGGTGTTTGGCTGCTGGGGAGTCTTTTGGGCCCTCCCCCACCCCCAACACACCCTCTCCCCCTGCTGCCCCTAAAGCGCCCGCCCCCCTAAAGACCCAGCGCTGTGCCCCTCCCCCAAAAGGGCGCCGTCTTCTGGGACTGGACGCGCGACGGCGTGGACCGTAGCCAGCAGGTGCCCGTCCAGCTGGAGGGCGACGCCGACACCTTCCACGCGCTGCTCGAGGCAAAGGGGGTCGGCACAGACAGACCCGTCGTGGTGAGGGCGCAGGCTCCTTTCCTTGTCCGGCATGGCCTGATTTAAGCGCCTTTGCTTTTGCATGCGTTTGCTTTGCCTCCTGCGGGAGCAGCCAGGTGGCGGCCATCTGGCCACCTTCAAGGCCTGGGGCCTCAGCTTCGAAGTGGAAAACCACTCGCGCCGATTGCTGCGGTTTTGCTAAACCGCTGTGTTACGTTTCAAAACCGCAGGTTTACGATGCCGGCGACGGCATGTTTGCGGCGCGCGTTTGGTGGAGCCTCCTTTACCACGGCCACCCCTCTCCTCGGGTGCTCGAGGGGGGCTGGGAGCAGTGGAAGGCGGAGGGGCGGGGCAGCGAGCTGTACGAGCCATGCACCCTCAAGGTGCGGAGGCGCGGCGCTCACCGCGTTTGACCGCGTTTGTCGCGATTTTTTCTTGTGACAGAGTGTGGTTTTACGGACGCCAGAAATTAAACTCTTTGAAAGCCCCGCGCAACCCGCCAACCCCTCCCCCCCAGCTGTCCTCCGCAACCACATTTGACGCCGCCCTCGCGCGGCCGCGCCCGGAGGTGAGGGTCACCGCCGAAGAGCTGGCGGCGCTGCTGCCGCCAGGGGGAGCCGCCGCCGGCGGCGGCGGCGGAAGCGGCGGCGGCAGCGGCGGCGGCGGCGCGGGGGCCGGTGGCGCGGCGGTGGTTGTGGTTGACACCCGGAATGCGGAGCAGTACAGCGGGCAGGTGTGCAGGGGGGGGGTGAGTGCGCCTGGGGCTGGCGGCGATTTGTTTTTGATTGGCTTGGGCTGCGCGCAAGTCGATCGCCCTAGCACTGCCCGACTTATCATCCCTCCAAATCGCCCCCCCCCCTCTGAACACCCGCCCAAGCCCCCTCAACCCCCTAAACCCCCCTAACCCCAAAAAGGTGCGCCGCGGTCCCCGGGGCGGCCGCGTGCCCGGCGCGCTGCCCCTGCCCCGCCGGGAGCTACTCGACCCGGCCACCGGCCGCCTGCTGCCCCGGCCGCGGGCGCGCGCGCTGCTGGAGGGCCGCCTCGGCATCGGCCTCGGCGGCGGCGGCGGCGGCGGCGGCGGCGAGGGCGGCAGCGGCAGTGGGGAGGGAGGCAGCAGCGAGGGGCCAGGGGGCAGCGGCGAGGGGGCTGGAGGCGAGGGGGCGCGGGTGGTGGCCTACTGCAACGGCGGCGTCGCGGCGTGCACGCTGGCGCTGGCGCTGCAGCGGGAGGGGTACCGGAACTGGGCGGTTTACGACGGCTCCTGGTGAGTCGTTCCTGCTGGCGGGACGGGCGGGCGTTTGCATGTGCCTGTTTCGAGGCCTGGCGACGGCCGAAGCACGGTGTGCTCGTGCATGGGGGGACGGACCAGCGATGGCAAAGCCTCCCCTTTAAGCGCCCCCAACCGCGGGTGCATTTCGGATTCAAGCCGGAACCAAAACAACAACGGCGCAGGAACGAGTGGGGCGCGCGGGAGGAGCTGCCCGTCGAGGCGGGGGGCGGCGGTCAAGCAGGCGGCGGCGGTCAAAGCGGCGGCGGGGGCGGTCAAAGCGGCGGCGGCGGGCTCAGCGAGCGATGATGTAAGACGATAGCCGTCCTGGGCTGCGAAAACACGCGCGGGCGGGGTGGGACGGCCGGTTGGGGATGCGGTCGGCAGATCGGCGGCGCGGCGCGGCGCGTTGGTGGTATCCGCCCGACTGCCGCCGGGGTTGGCGTGCAACCGCGGCCGCTCCCGATTAATGGCCGATTGAAATCACACCCGGCCGTTTTGCCATTCCATCTCGCTGCGCCGGGATCGACGTGGCGTCACCCACGCCTCCCGACCGGAATCGCCCCGCCTCTGAGCCAGCCACTTCTGAGGGGCGCGGAGGGTCGAATTACGCCAGAGGTCCTCTCGGACGCCGCCAGACGGGCGTCGCGCACCTCCGCAGCGGCGCCGCAGCGGCGGCGACGCGCGCAGTGCGCCCGCAGCGCGCCCCACCCACGCCCCGCCGGGTCGGGGCTAGCCGGCCCCAAAAAGCCCCGGAGCAATGTGCTGCGCCCTGATCTCCATCGCGGCCGGCGCCGCGGCGGGCGTGGCGGCGTTTTTCACCGCATCGCTCGCCGCGACGCAGCTGCTGGGCGTGGCCTCCGCGCCGCCGCCCGCGCCGGCCGCGGCCGCGGCGGCGCGCTCCCTGGTGCAGCGCTTCGCGGCCGCGCTGCCGCCCGGCGCGGCCAAGCTGCTGCCCGCCGCCGTCGCCGGTGCCGGCGGCGCCGGCGGCGGTGGGGGGGACCTTTTCGCGCCGCTCGCGCTGCCGCCCGCCGCCGCGCGCGCCCTCGCGGCCGGCGCCGGGGCCGTCGGCGGCGGCGCGCTGCTGCTGGAGCACTTGCTGTTCCTCGCCCTCGCCACGTGGGCGCTCCTCTCCCTCGCCGCCGCCGCCGCCGGCGCGCTCCGCCGCCGGCGCGCCGCGCCGGCGGGCGCGCCGCCGCAGCCGCTCGCGGCGCTGCGCGAGCTGCAGACCCTTGCCGCGGGCGTTCGAGCCCTGGCGGGCCCCGAATCCGTTTTCGAGTGGCCCGACGTGCGGCCCGCGCCGCCGGCGAGCATGGGGGTGGACGGGCTGGCAGACGGGCAGGCGGTGAGTCATGTGGACGGCAGGGGCGCCATCTACAGGTTCAAAGTCCACGGCGCGTCGGGCTCCGTTGTCAACATGTACTTCACAAAAGCGGGTGCGCGGGGTTCTGTCAATCATAAACATTAGGCTGATTGTTAAGCTGATCTCAACCTTGAACGTTGACTTTCGGGCTGGAGGGTCAAGCCAGGCGCGCTGGCGCAAGCATTCGGGGAGCGCTGCAGCGGCCTGTTGAGCCGCCCGCGGCTCGGGCCCTTACCAGCAACCCCCCCCTCTCCCCACAAACTTGAACGCCCCCCCCCAGGCCACATGCGCAGCGGCGACCTGCACGACTGCGCGCAGTTTGACGTCGTCCTCAAGGGCCGAGTGCGGCTGACGATGATGGTGGGGGCGCCGGGAAATGGGGTTAGGGTTTAGGGCTCAGGGTCCGGGGTTCAGGGTTCAGGGTTCTAAGTAGATAAATGCATGATTTGTGATTTCGCATGGGGATCCCTTTCCCCCCGGCCCTGGCCAACTCGGTTGGGGTTTAGGGGCTTTTCTCGGCTGGTGTGGGGTTGGGGACTTCCAGCCTGCGTGCACGCGCGCAGTTTGCAGTGCGCCCAAGCAAAACCCTCCAAACCCTCCAAACCCTCCAAACCCTCCAACTCCCCCGGCAGGACCCCGTGACCCGTGCCGAGCAGTCCCACGAGTACGGCCCCAACGATTACATAATCATCCCGCCCCGCTGGCCCCACATATTCGAGTTCCTGGAGGACAATGTCCTGCTGGAGTGGTGGGACTTTTTGGCGTTTGTTTTGTTTTGTGGGCTTTGTTTATCAAGTTGCAAATGAGGGCTTGCTTTGTATATTTTGGGCCTCCGATGCAACGTCCGACCTTGGTGCCAAACCGCCAAAACCGACCCGCCAAAAACCAAACCGCAAAAGCCGAACCCCAAAACCAAACCGCCAAAACCGCCACCCCCCCCAACTCCCCCAGGTGGGACGCGCCCTTCCGGGCTTGGTACTACGAGCCGATGCGGTCACTCATAGAGGCGCGCGCGGCGGCGCAGCGGCAGCAGGAGAAGGAGTGGCAGCTGCAGGGGGGGAGCGGGGAGGAAGAGGGGGAAGAGGAGGCGGAGGGGGAGGAGGAGGAGGAGGCGCTGCCGCCGCCGCAGGCGCCGGGCCCCCAGGCCAGGTCGCCCACCCCGTCTAGCCCCCCGGTGACGAGCCGGCCGCGCCTCCCGCCGCGGCCGCCGCCGTCGCCGTCGCCGCGGGCGCCGTCGCCGGCGTCGCCGGCGCCGCGGGCGCCGTCGCCGTCGTGGCCGGCGCCGCTTGACGCGGCCTCGAGCCCCGGCGGCGGGCCGCCCTCGATTGCGGGGTCCATGTCCCCGGGCGCCGACGCGGCGAACTATGCGAGGAAGTACCCGCGCAGCTTCCAGATCTGATGTAAGGCGGCCTGGGGGGACGAGTTGTCGTAACGTGACGGCGACGCGGCGTGGCAGCTGCCGCGCGCGAAGAAGCGCGCCGCCGGGGAGAGCCAGGATTGAATTCGATTGATCCATAGCGCACGCAGACGCGGCCAGCAGCCCCCGGCCCTCGTCGGTCTGAGCGCATGCCCGCAGGCCCCTTTCGCGGCCCCAGACTGGGACCCCGCGCGCTCCTACGTGTGCGTCAGATAACTGCGCTCCCAAAGCGACGCTTCGCGGCCGGCCCTTACGCCATGGGGGGGGGCGCGGGCGACCTGCCTGCCGCAGCATCGGCCGTGGACCCCGCAGCAGCGGGGCCCGCCGCGGCCTCCGCCCCCGGAGCCGGCAGCTGGTGCGAGCGCTGCCGCTCCCGCTGCTGCTCCGATTGTCTCTGCTGCTGTCGCTGCCGCTCTTGCTGCCGGCTGCTCGGCGCGCCGCCCCGCACGGCGGGGCGCCACGCACTGGCCCGCCGCCCGCATGGGCGCGCCGCATGTGGCATCGGGCGCCCCCCCTCCCAGCCGCCCGCCCCCCACCCCACAGCCCCACGCCCCGCCTGCGCCCCCATGCAGGCTGCCCCAGTCGCTGCGGTGGCGCCGCACCTCCACCGCAGAGGCGGACACCGCGGAACGGGGCATGCTGGGCCTGCTGCGCAGCCGCGTCGCCGCGCGCAGCGTGCCCGTGGGGCCCGGGCCTCAGGACTACCTCAGGTGGGGGCCAACCCTGCTAGCGTGAATGATAACATGACCCGGCGGTTTCCTTTTCTGCCCACTCTCTCCGGCGGTTTCTTTAGTGGGCTGGCTGGCTGGCTCGGCGGTCTTTCAAGGCTGGCCGCCGCGCCATGCGCCATCACTCATCAGCACCAAACCGAAGCCCTCCCCCCGAAGAAGAGCCAGGCCACCGAACAATCCGGCAGCGCAAAAAACACCCCTAAGATCCCTCCCTCCCACCCTCCCCGGCCCCGCCCCCGGCATTACGTAAGGACGCTCGAGGTGGAGCCGCCCGGCGGCGACGCCGCCCCCGCCCCAGGCAAGGCCGCAGCTGCTGCCACGGACGCATCCGCCGCCGCCGCCGCCGCATCGGGCGACGGCGCGCGGCTGCCTGTCGTGCTGCTGCCGGGCTACGGCGCCGGCGCGGCCTTCTGGTGGCGGTGCGTTCCGGGTCCCGAGGGGGGGGTTTCGGGGTTCTGGCGCCGTCTGGCTCGGGTGTGCGCGTGCGGCTGCAGGCCGCTGGAGGCGAACCGCCCTCTCCCCCCCCAAAAAAAACAACCAAAACCAATCCAAAACCGCCCGCAGCAACATCGACGGCCTAGCCGCCGCCCCCGGCCTCCGCCTCTTCGCGGTCGACTGGCTGGGCACCGGCCGCTCCGGCCGCCCCCCCTTTTCGGCGCGCGGCCACGCCGAGGCCGAGGCGTTCTTCGTGGACAGCCTCGCGGCGTGGCGGGCGGCGGAGGGGCTGGAGGGGCGGAAGATGGTGCTCGTGGGGCACAGCCTGGGGGGGTGGGTGGCGGTTTTTTGGGGGGGGGATGAGGGCAGCGATGTTTGTGTTTTGGCGGGCGTTGGATGCCGCTCGCGGTGGCGTTTTTTTGCGGCATATCAGGGGCCGATTTGAGGCCACACTTGGTTTGGCACGAGCCAGCGTGAATAGCCCGACGCCAACCGACGCCAACAAACACGCCCGAGCTGCCCCCCCCCCCCCGCAGCTACCTGGCAGCTGCCTACGCCCTGCGCCACCCCGACCACGTGCAGCACCTCGTGCTGGTCTGCCCCGCGGGGGTGGTGAGCCTTTTGGGTTTTGGGTTTTTTTTTTTTACTTGGCAGTTTTGACACGTGCTTGTTTCACAATAGGTTGGCTGCTGGCTTTGTTGGTCTGCCATGCGGGGGTGGTGACGCTTTTGGTGCGCTTTGTTTCGCGTTTGTTTCATGCTCGCTTGTTTCGGGTGTTGCGGCGACTCAAAGCATGCCGCCGACATGCGCCCCCCCCCCGACCCTCCAACTTCGGTTTCAACCTCCTCCCTCCCCCCTCCCTCCCTCCCTCCCTCCCCCCTTCAGCCCGAAAAGCCCGAGGGCTGGGAGTCGCGCTTCTCCTCCCCCGCCGTCCCCGCCCTCCGCCGCGCGCTGTTCCGCGCCGCGGCGGGCGCGTGGGAGGCGGGGGTCACCCCCGGGGCGGTGATTCGGGCCCTTGGGCCGTGGGGGCCGGGCCTGGTGGGCAAGTACGTGGGGGGGCGATTTTCTTACCACGGGCAGCCGCTGACGGCGGAGGAGGTGCCCGTATTCAGGTGCGCGGGTCATTTGTGTCTTCTGGCTGTGTTTTTGTTTGTGGCTGTGTTTATGTTTGTGATTGTGTTTGCGCTTGCGGTTGCGCTTGCGTTGTCGTCTGTTTTTGTTTATGTTCTATCACACCCACCCCCTCCCCGCTCAAAACGCCCCCTCAAAACGCCCCCTCAAAACACCCCCTCAAAAACGCCCCCTCCCAACACAAAAACCCAGCGACTACTTCTACCACATCAGCGCCAGCGCCGGCAGCGGCGAGTTTGCGCTGCGCCACCTCCTCTCCCCCGGCGCGTGGGCGCGCAGCCCGCTGCGGCGGCGGCTGCTCGGCCTGCCGCCCGCGGGGGAGGGCGGGCCCGGCCCCGCCCCCGCTGCCGCGGACGCTGCCGCACCCGCCGCCGCCGCCGCCGCCGCTGCCACGGACGCGGCCGCGCCCGCCGCCGCCGCCGCCGCCGCCGGGCCCGGCGCCGCGGCGGCGCCGCCGGCGGCGTTCCCCCCTGTTTCCTTCATTTACGGAGAGCACGGTGCGCGGGGTTGCGGCGTTTCGCCTCCGGTCACGGCTTGAGCGCCTGCTTTAGGGCGCAGGGCATGTCGAGCGGTGCATGTGCTTTGCAGGTTTTGGTTATACCCTAAACCCGAACCCTCCCCAACGCTTTTCCCCGCATCCCCCCCCCCCAATCAGACTGGATGGACCCCCGCAACGCGGTGGCTCTGGCGGCTGAGCTGGACAAAGCGCGGCCGCGCGCGGTGCGGGGGGGGGGGGGGGTGCGGCCGGCGCGTCCTTCCAGCCCGTCAGCTGTCAAGCAAACACACACCTGCGCTGCGCTGCTCGCCCCAAAACCCCCAAACTCGCCAACACCCAATCCCAAACCGCGCAGCGCTGACACGCAGCCCCCGCCCCCCCCCCCGCCCGCCCAAACCCCACCCCCCAGGTGCCCTCAGATCACGACGTCCAGATCATCCCCGACTCGGGGCATTACGTGATGGTGGAGCAGCCCGCGGCGTTCAACGAGACCCTGCTGCGCCTGCTGGCGCCCTGGCTGCCGCGCGGCTGAGGCCGAGGCGCGCCGGCCGCCGTCTGAGCCCAAAATGCATAACAGGAAATTCTGACGACTCATCAGCGGCCGGCCCGGCCCGGGTGCGCCCGGCAGCTGCCGCCGGCGCGACTTGCGGCATGGCCGCGGCCCGCCACTGATAATAAAAGCCCCACGGGCGACGGGCCCGGCTCGGATGTTTGTGGTTACTTGCGACTGTCAAAGCAAAGGGGGGAAGTGGCCAGGGAGCGCGCGCCCGCTTTTCCCCTCTTGCCGCGGCTTGAGGGACCCGGACCCTTCAGGCACCCGGATCCGGGCGTCCGCAAAAGCAACAAAGCGCCGCGCCCGCTGAGGAAGCGCGCGTGCCGCGCCATCGAGTGTAAGGGGCTGGCGGCGCCGCGCGTGGCACGGTGCGCCTCTTGATAGCGGGGGAAGGGGCGCAGCAGGCGCGCGGTCCGGGCCGCGGTGGGGGCAGCCGGGTGCCGGCACAGCCCGTGTTCGCCACATGCCAGGACTGTCGTCGGTCAAAACAGGTCAAAGCTGAGTCGGGGTCGGGGCGGGGTCGGCAGCTGCCCGGCGTCCGCCCAGGCACCTTGCCCCCCTAAGGTGGCGGCCACACGCCGGCGCGTCGCGCCGAGACTTGCCAGGGGGGAGGGGCGCCCTCACGCACCCAGCCAAAGGGGCACAGCAGCCAGCAGCGTCGACGCGCCGCTGCACCAGCAGGTCTGCTGGCACCCGTGCGCGCGCGAATGCGCGCCCCCGCCCGCGCGCGCGCGCTTCACGCCGTTGCGGTGAGGCTCTCCGCCAGCGCCTGCAGCTGGTCCACGGACGCGCCCGTGTCCTGCTGCGCCGCCGCGATCCGCCGCTGCGCGCCCACCGCGGCGTCCGCCGCCGACGGCGCCTTGCCCCCCGCGCCCGCCGCGCCGCCCGCCGCGTCCGCCGCGAGCGCGTCGCGCGCGCGCGCGAGCATCGGGCCCAGCCGCAGCAGCGCGCCGCCGATGGAGGCGGCGTCGTCGAGCAGCGCGCCGCGCGCGGCGCCGAGCGCGGCGGATAGCGGGCCGAGCGGCGGCGCGGCGGAGGCCGAGGCGATCTCGCGGCTGAGCGCGCGCAGCTCGCCGCGCAGCGCCGCGCAGCCCTGCTTGGCCTGCGGTTTTGGGTGCGAGTGGGGGCGCTTTGCGGGTGCCTGTTTGCCTGTGTGTAGGCGTGGCGGCGCGCAGCCGTGGCGCTTGAGTGGCAGGCCACGCCACGGTGTTTGGCCTTTTTCTTCCGCCCAAACGCGCCAAAAGCATCGGCAAGGGCAGGGCCAGGCGGAACCCGACGGCGCAGCAGCGCCCACCTCCTCCACCTGCCGCCGCAGCGCGTCCAGGTCAGCGTCGAGGGCAGCTTCCTCCTCGGCGGTTACGGGGGCCGGCGGCGGGGCGGCCGCCTCCTGCGGAAGGCGTGGGGGCGCGCGGGGGCCGGCGGAGGCGCGTCGGCGGCGGGCGAGCGAGTGCGCTGCCCACGCAGCAAACAGTCAAACCAGCGCCCGGCCCGCAGCAAAGCGCATGCGCCCGGGATACAGCATGCGCACGCATGCACGTGCGCCGCAGCATGCGCGCCGAACCCGTGCTGATAGCGCTTGGTGCGCGGCACGCCTGCCCGCCTGCCCCGGGCCCCCACCTGCTCCAGGTACAGCTCCGGCGGGACCCTCAGGATGGCAGCTTCCGCGAGGCGCTGGAAGTTTGTGCCGGCGGCGTCCAGGCTGCCGCTGGCGAATTCGTAGAGGGCCGCGACGCCCTGCGGAGCGGGGGGAAGCGAGGGAGGGGGGGTGGCGAGTGTGGAGGGCAGCGGCGGCGGTGAGGACCCAGAGGAGGGGGGGGTGGCAATGTGGTTGAAAAAGGCGGTCGGCAGCCCCTGCCCGTCGGGCGCCCGGCGGCGCACCTCGAGCAGCGCCCTGCGGTGCTCGGGCCGCATCTCGGTCACGCCAGCCACGGCCCTGCGCGTTCGAAAGGGCGGCGGCTGCGCGTTGGGGGCCAGCGCGCGCGGCGGCGGGGGCGCGGCGCCGCGCGTCGCAGCCGCTGCCGCTCCTGCTGCGACGCGCAGCAAGCTTTGGGGCTGGCCGGTCTCCGCGCGCGCCCGCGGCTTGCACACAGCATTTGAGCCGCCACAAGCCCCCGCTCACTCCTCGAGTCGGTCAAAGGCGTCCGCGCAGGTCTCCAGGGCCTGCATGCGGCGCGTGCAAGGGGGTGGTGGTGTTTCGGTAGCGCGCCGCTGCAGCGCTTCGATCGGCCGCTGCCTCCCCCTGCCCCCGCCCCTCGCACCGTGTTGACGAGGTCGCCCAGCACGAGGGCCGGCTGGAACGTGAAGGGGCTGACGCGCTTGCCACCGCCAGGCGTCGCGGCGTCAGGGGGCGGCGCCGCGGCAGCGGCGTCGGCCTGTTGTTGCTGCTGCGCTGCGGGCGGCGCGGGCGCCTCCTCGACCACCACGCCCTCCATATCGGCGGGCGCGGCCTCCATCTTCGCCTCTGCTATGCCCTGGCTGAGCCTGGTGCGTGCGGCGCGGTGGCGGGCCCTTCCGCGGGGCGATCCGGTCGAGGAGAGGCGGACAGATCGCGCGCCAGACGGCTGGTAAGCGGAAATGTGTTCGATTTTGCGCGCGGGCGAGCTTTTCCAACTCGGATGGCGTGCGGGACGGTCCTGCCGCGGTGGCAGTTTTCAAACTGCAGCCCGGGGCGGGCCTTGAATTGGCGAGCCCTCACACAGCTCGCAATCAAAGTTGGCTTGGCTGTGGCTACATACGCAGCCGATCTGGGGTCTCCACGAATCGACGGCATCCAAGCGGCGTCGACGCGGCGGCGGCCTCGGCAACAGACCGTCGACGACTGCGCAGTCCCACAAGCCACGACTCCCGAGCCCGCGCAAGCTGCTGCCGGGTTGCAATCACCGCTGTCCCAACCCCCATTCTGTGGATTGCGTTTCCCACTGTTGATTCCTCGCTATTTCTGCCAGTGCGAGTGTATCTTTACACCGCCCATCAATATCATCAACGGAATGTGCGGGCCGGCCGCAATGCGGGCCGGCCGCAATGCAAATGCACACGCACCACGCGCGCGGCAAGTCACCAGATCGCGCGGTCGCGCCAACCCGCTGGAGGCCGCCGCGGCGTCGCCGCAGCCCCCTCTTCCTGCTGCTGCTGCTGCTGCCCTTGCTGCCGCGCGGCGGCGTGTCGGCCGAATGGGCGCAGCGGCTGGAGCGGGGACAGACCCTCCTCCCCCATCGGCGCAGCGGCCGGCCCCGGGCCCGCCCCTCCGGCGCCGCTGCCGCCCTCGGCCCGGCCGCCGGGGCTTTCCGTGTTTGGGGGTTGATGAGGCTGGGGCGGCACCACCGGCCCGGCAGGTGCAGCGGTACGCACTCCGCCGGTGCGGGCGCCGCACGATCCCTCCACACCCTGCTCAGCGCCGCTGCTGGGCGCCAGCGGCGCCGCCTGCTGCGGCTGCGGCTGGGGCGGCGGCGGCGGCCGCGGCGGCCGCTCGGCTGCGCGCTCGTCAGCCGAGCCGCCGCTACTGCCGCTGCTGCAGCCGCCGCCTTGCCAGGCGACGCCGCTGCCCCCCACGCCGCCGCCAACGCCAGCGCCGGCGCTGCACCCGACCGCGTCGGCGTCGCCGCCGGCGTCGCCGCCAGCGCCAGCGCCAGCGCCAAACTCTTCAAACCCGTCCTCGTCGTCGTCCCTCAGATCATCGAGGTCCAGATCATCCAAGTCGCCGGCCAAGAGAGGCACCCACCCGCCGTTGACCCACGCGCCGCCGCCCGCCGCGTCTGCGCCTGCGTCGGCGCCCGCACCCGCCCGCGGCGCGGCGCCGTCGTTCGCGGCCCCCTCCATCCCCGGCGGCATCGTATCCGCGGCGCCGGCCTCTCTCGGTCCGCAGCTGCGCCGCGGGCCTGCCGCGGTCGGCGGGCCGGGTCGCGGGTCGGCGCCCGCCGCTGGCACTCGGGTGTGCCGCCGCAGGCAGGTGCTGGGGGGCGGACGACCGCGATCGCTGTGGATTGCAAAGGATCGACTGATAACTTGCGTCGCGGCGATGGGCGGCGATCTGGGAGGGACGAGCGGCCCCGAAAAGGGGCCCGAACCGCCTATAAGGCCTTCTGGAGGACCCCCGAATGCTCCGAATTTGACTGGGCGGCCCGCCCAGGTGCGGATGTCATTTAGCAACGGGTTTGGCGCGGTTAGTGCCCCACCCCGGCGTGCTGGCCGCTCCCTGCCCCTTCTGATCGCCCTCAACGCCCCCCACACAGCCTCCTGGAGCCCCTCGCAGCGCGGCACCGCCAGGGGCGCCGCCCCGGGGGCGCAGCATGCCTGGCGCGCCGCGCGCGCCGCTGCCTGGGGTCCCGCCCCCCGGCGCTGGCGCCCCGCCGGGGGCGGCGCGCGCTCCCCCTCCGCAGCCGCCGGTCGGGGCGCCTCCTGCGGCCGGGGGCAGGCCTGCCGCGTCTGCAGGGCCCGTGCCCAGGCCCGCGGCGGGCCCGGCAGGGCGGGGCGCCCCACCGCCCGGCGCGCCTCGGCCCGCCGCCCCCCCCGGCGCCGCGCCACCGCCGGCGCTGGCCGGGCCCCGGCCGCCGCCGCAGCCGGGCGCCCGGCCGGGGCCGCCGCCGCCGGCGGGCAGGGGCGCGCCGCCGCCTCCCGCCCCCGTCGGCCGCGGCGGGCCGCCGCCGCCGCCGCCGCCGGGCGCTAGGCCGCCGCCGCCGCGGCCCGGCCCGGCCCCTCCACCCCCGCGGCCCGGAGCCGCGCCGCCGCCGCCGCAGCCGCCGCCCCGCGTTCGCCCTCCTGCCTCGAGTGGGGGCGGGGCTGGCTCGTCCGGCGGCGGCGCTGCTGGGCCCCGCCCGCCGCCCGAAAAGGGCCCTCCCCCGCCTGCGGCGGGGCACCCTCCCCCGCCGCCCGCGCGGCCGGCGGCGCCGCCGACAGGCAGCGCCCCTGTTGCCGCGCCCCAGGCGCGGGCGGCTGCGGCGCCGCAGGCGCGTCCTGCGGAGCAGGAACCCGGGCGGCCGCAGCAGCCGCAGCCGCCTCAGCCGCAGCAGCCGCACGCCGCAGGGGGGCCGCCCCGCCCTGCGGCGCCGCCAGCGCGGACACCGCCGGGGGCGCTCCCGCAGGCCCCTGCGGCTGGCGCGCCTGTCAACCAGCAACAATCGGCGGCGCAGCAGCAGCAGCCGGTGCAGCAGCACAAGCCGCCACCCGCTGCGGTGGCGCAGCGTGCGCAGGAGGCGGTGCGGAGGACCAGCAGTTGCAGCAGCAGCTCATCTCAACCCGCAGCAGCGGCAACAGCAGCAGCTGCAGCAGTGGCAGCAGCTGCAGCAGCGCCAGCGCCAGCGGTGGCGCCGGCGGCGGCGGCGAGACCAGCGGCAGCGGCGCCGCCGGCGCCAGTTGCATTGGCCGGCGCTGCCAAAGCGCCCTCGCCCGCGCCGCCGCCGCGTCATCAGAAGCAGCAGCAGCAGCCCGCGCCGGCCAAGCCACCGCCGGTGAAGCCCATTCCATCAGAGGCCTTCCGCAGCCGCGCCTCCGACACGGGCGGCGGCGAGGCGGGAGCGGCGGCGTCGACGCTCGAGGGCCAGGGCAGCTCAGACCTTGGTTCAGCCCCTGCGGCTGGGCCCGGTGCGCCTGCCTTCGGCGCGCCGACGGCACCCCCGGCCCCCGCAGCCATTGGGCAGGAGCAGCTGCAGGCCGCGCCAGCGCCCGCCGCCGGGCCGCAGGCGGCGCGCGGCGAGCAGGCGGCAGAGCCGCCGGCCGCGTCGCCCGGCGGCTTTGTCGTCGCGCAGCGCAGCCCCTTCCTCGCCAGCGCCGGCGGGGGAGAAGACCCGGAGTTTGCTTCCCTCTTCGGCGGCGCGGCCGGGGAGGAGCGGCCGCAGGCGGAGTGGGCCCTGGGCGGCGGGCCGGGCGCGCAGCAGCAGCCCTGGGCTGGCGCGGCCGGGGGTGGGGGCTGGGGCGTCGGCGTCGGCGTCGGCGCGGGCGCGAGCACCGCGGCCGGTCCCCAAGAGCTGCAGGCCGACGCCAGCCTGGCGGGCTGGGTCGCGGGCGGCCGCGGGAGCAGCTCGGGCGGCGGCGCGAAGGCCAAGCCTGGTGTGCAGCCGCCGCCGCCACCGCCACCGCAGCAGCAGCAGCCACCGGCGCCGCCACCGCCGCCGCAGCAGCAGCAGCCACCGGCGCCGCCACCGCCGCCGCCGCCGCAGCAGCAGCAGCAGCAGCAGCAGCAGCAGCAGCAGCCACCTCTGCCACACCAGCAGCCGCAGCAGCAGCAGCCCGCCTTCCCAGCCGCCGGGCCGTTTGGCCAGCAGTGGTCTGCTGGGGAGGACGACCCCAGCGCTTTCTTTGAGGGCATTGCCGAGGAGCAAACGCAGGGGCCGCCGGCACCGCAGCTGGCGATGCCAGCGCCGCAGCCGGCAGTGCAAGCCGCCGACCACCAGCAGCAGCAGCAGCAGCAGCAGCAGCAGCAGCAGCAGCCGCCGCCACAGCAGCCGCCGCAGCAGCAGAAGCCAGAACAGCCGCAGCCGCAGCCGCCAGCGCCGGCGCAGGCGTTTTCGGCGCCCCCGCCGGCGCCGTTTGCCGCCACAGCCGGGCCTTTCGCATTCGCGGGAGGCCCAGCCGGCGGCGACGACGACTCGGCGTTTTTTGGCGACGTCGGCGACGGCGACGGGGGCGCCTCGGCCTTCTTTGCAAGCGACAGCGGCGCGGGAGCGGGGGGGTCGTTTTCGGCGGGCGGGGGCGCGGGCGCAGGCGCTGCCGCCGAGCCGTTCGCACCGCCGCAGCCCCCCCTGCCGCAGCCGCCTGTGCCGCAGCCGCCACCGCAGCAGCAGCAGCCCGTTGCAGGCTTTGGTGGCAGCGCGCCGCAGCCCACACCGTTTGCCGCGTTCAGCGCCGGCGTCGGCGACGACGACGGCAGTGCCTTTTTCGGGGGGGCCCCGTCCGACGGGGGGGCCTTTGGCGCGAGCGCGAGCGGCGCTTTTCCCCCGCCGTGGCTGCAGCAGCAGGGCGCCGCCCCCGCCGCCGATGCGGCCGCGGCCGCGGCCGAGGCGCCATTCGCAGCTGCGGCGCCGCCAGCCGCGTCGGAGGCAAACGGCAGCTCATTTTTTGCATCGCACGGCGGCGGCGGCGGCGGCGGGGAGCCTGCGCAGCCAGCGAGTGGCGGCCTGCCACCGCCGACTGTACCGCAGGCGCCGCCGCCGCTGCCGCAGCAGCAGCAGCAGCAGCAGCCGGGCGCCTTTGGCGGGGCTGAGGACGACGCCAGCGCCTTCTTCGAGGAGTTCTCTCCCGGCGGGCAAGAAGTTGAGCAGCCACAGCCACAGCTTAGTCAACACCAGCCGGGGCAGACAGCTGCTGAGGAGGCGCAGGGATTGCAGCAACAACAGCAGCCGGCCCCGCTGAACGAGCAGCAGGCCCCGACAGGGGAGCCACAGGCCCCGCGAGTGGAGCAGCAGTCACAGTCGCCGTGGCAGCCTGAGCAGCAGCAGGCGCAGCCGCCGTGGCAGCCAGAGCAGGTGCAGTCACAGGCGCCGTGGCAACCTGGGCAGCAGCAGTCACAGTCGCCGTGGCAGCCTGAGCAGCAGCAGCAGCAGGCGCCGTGGCAGCCTGAGCAGCAGCAGGCGCAGCCGCCGTGGCAGCCAGGGCAGCAGCAGGCGCAGGCGCCATGGCAGCCTGAGCAGCAGCAGGCGCAGGCGCCATGGCAGCCAGAGCAGCAGCATGTGGAAGGATCACCTTGGCAGCCCGAGCAGCAGCAGGGCGGGCATTGGCAGCCCGAGCTGCAGCAGTCGGCCGATGGCCAGCCGGCTGCCACAGGGGCAGCTTCCTTCC
This sequence comes from Raphidocelis subcapitata, assembly GCA_003203535.1. Classification (NCBI taxonomy): domain Eukaryota; kingdom Viridiplantae; phylum Chlorophyta; class Chlorophyceae; order Sphaeropleales; family Selenastraceae; genus Raphidocelis; species Raphidocelis subcapitata. The sequence continues at coordinate 24,252 of BDRX01000208.1, read as the reverse complement.
AGCAGCAAGAAGGGCTGCCTTGGCAGCCGCAGCAGCAGGAGCAGGCGCAGGAGCAGCAGCACCCCGCCGCCGCGTGGCCGCAGCAGCCGGAGCAGCAGACGCAGCAGCAGCAGCAGCATGCGGACGCCTCGAGCTGGCCGCAGGCCGATGCCGGCGCGTGGCCGCAGTCCGGCGTGGCGGCGTGGCAGCAGCAGGCGGCCGGCGAGGCCCCGTGGCAGCCAGATTCCGCCTGGCAGCAGCAGGAGCATCCAGGGGCGGGCGCCTCACCCTGGGAGGCGCAGCCGCAGCAGCAGCAGCAGCAGCAGCAGCAGCTGCAGGACGGCGGCGCGTTTGCTTGGCAGGCGCCGCAGACGCAATACCTGCCGCAGCAGCAGGCGGCGCACCCCCAGGCGCCCGCGTTCGTGCCTTTCCAGCCCGCCGCGCCGCCCGCAGACGCCTGGGGGGCCGCGGCCAATGGCTACGAAGGTTACGGCAGCGGCGGCGGCGGCGGGGGGAGCTTCCAACCGGCCAGCTTCCAGCCGGCTTCCTTCCAGCCGAGCAGCTTCCAACCGGCCGGCTTCCAGGGCGGCTACGTCGACCCAGCAGCGGCGGCGGCCGCGGCGGCCGCCGCGGGCGCGCCGCCGCCGCGGTCTGCGGAGGAGGCGCGCCGCGTGCCGCACGGGCGGCCGCCGTGCTGCCTGGCGGCGTTTGGTTTTGGCGGCCGGACGGCGCTTGTGCTGCCGTGGGGGCCCGCTGGTGAGCGTTCGGCAGGCCTGGGGGGGGGGTCGGTCGCTGCCGGCGCTGCTGTCTTGCTGCACGCGCTGCTTTGGCTCCACCAACCCACATTCAAGCCTCAACACCACCGTGCAACGCTCAATTCAACAGGCGGTGCCGCCGGCGCACAGCCGCCCTACGGCGGCGGCAGCCTGCAGCTTTCGCCCCTCACGGCCCTCCCCGCCGCGCTCCGCGCCGCCTGCCCCTCCGCGCCGCGCGCGCCGCACGCCGTGGCCGCCGCCGGCGGCGGCGCCGGCGGCGTGGCCGCCGCCGCGCAGCTGCTCGACAGCTTCCCGGGGCCGCTCACGGCGGGCACGGCGCGCGACCGGATGGCCAGATGGCTGGGGGAGCGCGCCGAGCGGGTGGGCGAGGAGGAGGGCGGGGGCCTGCCGGCGGAGAGGGCAGAGGCGCTGAGGAGCATCTGGGAGGCGCTCAGGCTGATGGCCCGGCACGGGGGGCACCTCCGGCCGGGGACGGCGCAAGGTGCGCGGCGCGTTTTTTCAGTGGGCCGCTGTTGGTGTTGCCTTGTGCATCCGCGGGCGCGGCGCATACTGTGCGCATGCGCTTGGGCCGTTTCCATAGCGGCGCTCCGACCGCCCGCCAACCCCGCCCCCTCCAATACTGAACAGGTGGCAAAGGCGGGCCGCCCCGCGAGGACGCCGCCACATCAGATGCGGCAGAGCTCCTGCAGGCCATCGCGCCGTCCGCCGCCGCCTCCCTCGCGCCCGGCGCCGCCGCCGCAGCGGCCGCCGCCGCCGCCGCCGCGCCGCTGCTGCTGCCCGCGCCGCCGGAGGCGCAGCTCGCGGCGGCGGCGGCGGAGGTGCAGTCCCTGCTCATGGCCGGCCGCCGTGAGGCGGCGCTGTCCGCGGCGCTGGACGCGCGGCTCTGGCCGGTGGCGCTGGTGCTGGCGCAGGGCCCGGGGGAGCGGCGGCTGGGGGAGGTCGCCGCTGCGCTGGCGGAGGGGTACCTGGCGCCCGGCTCGCCGCTGCGCACGTTTGCGCTGCTCGCGGCCGGGCGGGGCGACCTCGCGGCGGCGCTCTGCGGCGCGTCCGTGGGCGGTGCGGCGAGCCTTGGCGGCGGCGGCGGCGGCGGCGTGCCAGCCGCGGCCCCGGAGTTTGGGAGGGGCTCTTTCGCTTCCCTCGCGCCGCCGTTTGGCGCCGCGCCGCCGCCGCCTCAGCCGCTGTCGCACGGCGGCGGCGCCGCCGGCGGCCCCGCCCCCTTCCGGCCCGCGGCGCCGTTCCAGCCGCACGGCGCCGCCCCGCCCGGCGCCGCCCCGCCCGGCGCCGCCGCCGCCGTGCTGGCGGACTGGCGCGGCCACCTCGCCATCATCGCCGCCAACCGCGCCCCCGGCGACGCCGAGGTGCTCCTCCGCCTCGGGGATCGGCTTTGGGACGAGGCGGGCGCGCCCGAGGCGGCGCACCTCTGCTACCTCGTGGCCGGACTGCCGCCCTCCCCCGCCGACGCGCCCGACGCGCGGCTCGCGCTGCTCGGCGCCGACCACCGGCGGCGGCGGCGCGCTCTGGGGGGCGGCGTGTGCGGCGCGGGGGTGATGGCGGCGCTGCGGACGGAGGCTTATGAGTGGGCGCGCGCGCTGGCCGGTGAGGCGCCGCGCCGGGGAGAGGGGTGGTTGCAGGAGACGGGGGGATTGGGATTGGGGTTGGGGTTGGATTTGGGGGAGCCAAGGGGCTTGCAGGAGGCCTACAGGGGGTGAGGACTGAGGAGGGCGCCGCCCACGACCGTGTTTCCCAACTGGCTATTGCCACCTCCCTGACAATGCTCGACCTACCCAAACCCCGAAACCCGAACACACCGCGCGCCAGGCGACCCGTCCCAGCCGTGGGTGTGCCTCCTGCCCTACAAGCTCGCCCTCGCCCACACCGCCGCCGAGCTTGGGCTCATACCCAAAGCCGCGCAGTACGCAAACACAGTCTGCGCCGCGCTCCGCGCGCTCAGCGGCGGCCGCGGCGGCGGCGGCGGCGCCGCCGCCGCCGCCGGTCCCGGCGGCGGCCTGCCGCCGGCGCTGGCGGTGGTGGCGGCCGAGGCCGAGGCGGCGCGCGAGCGGCTGGCGGCGCACGCGGCGGCGCACCGCATCAAGCTGCCCTCGAACGAATCCGCAATCGGCAAGCTGGGCCGCTTCCTCGACCGCACCATCAATTCGATCATGTGGGGCGGCGACGCGGCAGCGCCGGCGCCGCTCGCGCCGGCGGGCGGCAGCTCGGCGAGCCTCACCTCCGGCCTTCCGCCGCCGCCGGCGCTCGCGCCGCCGCCGCCGCCGGCGAGCAGCAGGCCGCCGTCGGTCGGCGGCGCGGGGGGGCCGGGCAGCCCCTGGAGCGCCGCGGGCGGCGGCGGGGGGCCGGCGGGGCGGGTGGCGTCGGTCGGGGCGTTCTTCGGTGGCTCCCGAGACGGCCTGGCGGACTGGGCGGGCGGCGCGCACTCCGCCCCCGGCCCCGGCGCCGCGTTCCCGCGGCCGGGGGCGCCGCCGGGCGCGCCGCCGTCGGGCGGCGCGGGCAAATGGCTGTCGGCGGTCAGCAGCCTGCTCGGCGGCGGCGGCCCGCAGCAGCAGGCGCAGCAGGCGCCGCCGCAGCATCAGCAACAGCAGCAGCAGCAGCAGCAGCAGCAGCAGCAGCAGCAGCAGCAGCAGCAGCAGCAGCAGCAGCAGCAGCAGCAGCCGGAGCCCCAGCCCTTCTATTACGACGAAGCCCTCAAGCGGTGGGTGATAGTGGGCCAGGAGGACGCCGCCCCGCCGCCGCCCCCGCCGCCGCCGCCGACGTTCGCCGCGCTCTCCGCCGCCGGCGGCGGCGGCGGCGGCTCCGCCGGCGGCGCGGCGGCGGCCGCGCCTCCGCCGCCGCCGCCGGCGCGGCCGGCGCCGGCGTCCGGAGGGTTTCGGGTGCCGGCGGCGGCGGCGGTGGCGGTTGCGCCGGGTGCGGCGCCCGCGCCGCCGCTCGGCGCGGTGCCATTCATCCCCGGGGGCGGCGCAGCCGCAGCCGGCGGCGGCGGCGGCTACGGCGCTTACGCCGCATCGCCTCCCGCGCCTGCGCCCTCCCCCTGGCAGCCGGTCCAGCCTCACCCGCAGCCGCAGCAGCCGTCGCAGCCGCCGCCGCCGCCGCCGCAGCAGCAGCAGCAGCCCGCGGCGGCCGAGCAGCCGCCGCCGCCCCCGCAGGTGGTCGCGCCGCCGCCGGCTGTCGGATACGACACCCTTCTGGGCGGCGGCGCGGCCGCCGCGCCGGCCTCGGCCGCGGCGGCTTACGGCTACCCGCAGCCCTCCCTGCCGCACCCGCCGCCGCCGCCGGCTGCGGGCGGCTACGGCTACCCCCCGCAGCTTCAGGGCGGCTACGGCGCGGCGGCGGCGGCGGCGGCGGCGGCGGCTCCGGCGGCGGCGCGGTTTGGCGGCGCGCCGGTGGTGTTTGAGGCTGAGACGGATTACCAGGACGTGGCGCTGTGATCTGGCTGCCGGCTGTGATCTGGCCGTCAACTGTGATCTGATGACCCTGCTGCTCGTTAGCACCAGCCGTAGCTGGCTAGGCGTGTGATGCAAACCATTGGTTGCGTGAAGTGTGCAAGCTCTGGAGGGGTGAAGGGGGTGGCAGGAAGCACCCCTTGCGCCCGCGCACCCACCGCCGCGCCGCCCGGCCGCCCCGAACGGAGCGAGCGTTTGACCGACGGTTTGACCGGCGCGCTGCCGCGCGCGCGCGCACGCATGCCTCCCGTGACCGACCCTTTAGACATAGCAATCCTTACTGCGTGCCACCGTGGATTTTGCGCATTCCGGCGCAAACGCAGCAATAGCGGCAACACTAACTCGAGGTAACGCCGCGACCCTTTCGGCCGCGACTGTGCAGAGGGGGTTGGCGCGCAAACACTGCGTGTGGGCACCAGTTGAGTCAAGCAAGCGGGGTCTGGTCAACACGCCCGCGCGGGGCGATGGAAACGGCCGGAGGGAGCCTTTGAGAATGGGCAGCCGCCAGCAGAGGCAGGCGGGCGAGGCGGGCAGACGAGAGAGGAGAAATCAGAAATGGTAGGAAGGACCCTGGCTGTTTTTAAACCCTGGCTGTTTTTAAAAGCCCAGGGGATTGGATGCGCGCTAGGGCGCCAGCCGCCGGCCGCCGGCCGCCGGCTGCTGGCCGCGCTCAAACCCCACTGGCGCCCGCCAGCCCCGCCGCCAGCCGCGCCGCCAGCGCCGCGCCGAGGCCCCCCGCCCCGGCCGCGTCCGCCGCCAGCGCGTAGCTGCAGCCGCGGCCGCGGTCCAGCACCGCGCGCGGCAGCGCGCGGAGCTGCGGGCGGTGGTCGTTTTTATGGGGGGGGTTGAGGGTGAGTTGCACGGTTTGGGCAGGCGTGGCTTTTCAGGTTGAATACAGGTTTGGAGGGGGCGTGTGTGTGTGGGAGGTGGAGGTGGGTTGAAAGGAGAGGTTGGGCCCGCTGACGCGCTGAAATGCAGGGCAGCGAAACCCAGAGCTTGGGAAGGTTCCAGCCCCTTAGCCCTCGAAACCAAAGCGCACCTGCCCCATGGTGGCGGGCACGCCCGGCACGGCCGAGTGCCGCGCCGCCACCGCGCGCCAGAGGCGGTGCGCCTCGGACCGCGACGCGGGGCGGGCGCGGCGGGCGGCCAGCAGCTGGTCGAACAGCGCCAGTAGCGTCTGGGGGGCGGGGGGCAGGGGTTGTTTGCGTTTGTGTTTGTGTTTGTGTTTGTGTTTGTGTTTGTGTTTGTGTTTGTGTTTGTGTTTGTGTTTGTGTTTGTGTTTGTGTTTGTGTTTGTGTTTGTGTTTGTGTTGGTGTTTTTGTTTGAGTTTGTGTTTGTGTCGGTGTTGGGGGTCAGAAATCAGTGAGAAAGGGGGACTTGGCTCACTGGCCCATGCAAACAAACTGGCTCACGGCATCAGAGCCGTGTTCGCAGGGTGTGGAGAGCAAAGCAGCGAAGGCCCACCAGTTGGTGCGCCTGCAGGGGGCAGCGCCAGGTGGCGCGGTTGAGCGCCGCGAGGCGCGCCGCCAGCGGCGCGGGCGCCAGCTCGCCGTCCGCCCGCCTGTGGTTTTCGCAAAGGCGAGGGGAGGGCAAGTGGCGGGATGCTGTTGTTATTGCGCAACCGACGAAAGGCAACGCGCGTTGGCCAGTCCCGACGGCCGGTCAAACTCGGTCAAACGGCGCAAAAGAGCATCACGCCGCCTGCCCGCGCGCGCGCCTGCACAGCTGCCGCAGCAGGGCCGGCTCCATCGCCGCCTCCTCCCACAGCGTCGACGCCAGCTCAGCGCACTCCGGCGGCCACCAGACCGGCCAGCCCGCGGCCAGCGCCGCCGCCCCCGCGCCGGCCGCCGGGGCCGCCGCGCTGCTGCTGCCGCTGCCGCTGCCGCCGCTGCCGCCGCCGCCGCTGCCGCCGCCGCCGCCGCCGCAGCGGCTGGCGCCCATAGCCGCGTCCGCCGAGAGCAGAAAGTGCAGCGCGTGCCCAAACTCGTGGCACAGCTCCCACGCGCCCAGCGCCAGCGCCTGCGAGTCATCGCCGCCGCCCAGATCAGCGCCGCTCTGAAGGCCCACCGCGACGGCGGGCGGCGCGGCGGCGCCCCACATCAGCCCCGCGCCGGCCTCCTCGCCGCCGCCGCCGCCGCCGCCCCCGCCGTCGTCGCTGCAGCATTGGCCGCCGCCGCCGCCCGCGCCGCCCCATGCGAGCGGCCGCGTGCCGTAGCCGCCGCAGGGGTCGAAATAAATGGCCCCGATCAAGCGGCCGGCCCTGTCGCACGCCACAGCTCCGCCGCCCCCGCCACCGCTGCCGTCGCCGCTGCCCCCGCCGCCGTCGGCAGCGGAACTGCCGTCGGCAGCGCCGCCGCCGCCGCCGCCGCCGCTGCCGCCGCCCAGATCCCAGAGCTCCCGGACCTCCACCCCCTCCGCCCAGGCCCCCCCCTCCGCCGTGCGCCCCCCCCGCAGCTCAAGCCCAAACGCGCCCCGCAGCAGCGCAGATAGCCCGTCCAGCGCGCCGGCGAGGGACAGCCAGCCAGCGAGGGCTGCGGCGAGGTCTTCTGGGGGGCCGCCCGCCGCGGCGGAGCGCTCCTGGCGCGGGCGGGGCGTTGCCAGGGATGTCCGGGTTTGGGAAGGGGGGGAGGCGCCGAATGACAGCCTCAATAGCAGCCCCAATAACAGCACCTGAACAGACCCCATAACATGCCCTATAACAGGCCCAACAGCACTAAACCCCCGAGCCTTGGGTAAAACTCACCAGGAACAGGGCTCTCTCCAGATCCCAGGGGGCCAGATCCGCGGCATCTGCCTCTTCCTCTGCCGCCGCCCCGGGCGCCTCTCCGCCCCCCTCGCCCCCGCCCCGCCCCTCGCCCCGCCGCAGCCGCGCCGCGGCCGCGGCAGCGCGGGCCGCTGCGGCGCGCCGCTGCCGCGCCGACAGCGCCTCGAGCGCCGCCGCGGCGCCGGCGGCGCCGCGGAGCGCGGAGCCCGAAAGCGCCCAGTCGCCGTAGCACTCGCGGCCGCGGCACCTTTGGTGTTTCGGAGCCGGGTGGGGGGGGAGTGGCAGGTGGGGTCGGTGGATTTGTTGGGACGCACGCCTAACTTGCACATCGACCGCCCTGCTTAATGGCGCCGCCAACAAAAGCCCGCCCAAACAAACAGCCCTGGATCCGCCATCAAACCGCGGCGCCGTCGTATCACTCCCCCCTCGCCCCTTTTTGGCTGCGCGACTGCCCCCCCCCCCCTTCCCCACCTGGCCAGTCGGCGGCGCATGTCTGAGAGCTCGTCCCAGGCGCCCAGGGCGGCGTCCAGCCGCGCCAGCACGCCCGCCTCGTATACCTTTGGGGGGGGGGTTCGGTGTTGTTGTTCGGTTTCGTTTTTGGGCTTTTTACCGAGCTGATTCGCGTTTCTTTTTGCCAACATGCGTCCCGTCCCACCTGTGGAGAGGGGTTGCCGAGCCTCGAGCCGCTCTTCAGGGGACGAGGCATCGCCGCACCCCAAAACGCCCTGCGCACACGCGCAAAACCGCAGCGCACCCCCACGCCTCCCCCCCCCCCCCCCCCCCCCCCCCCCCCCCCCCCCGCACCCACCTGCTGCCGCACTTCTGCGTCGGGGTGGCGCTCCAACAACGCCTGCACCAGGTCAAGAGTCAAAGGCAGGGACCCCTCGCCGCCGCCGCCGCCGCCAGCGCCGGCGGAGCTGCCCGCGCCTGTGGCGGCAGCGGCGCCGGCGGCGGGCGGCGCCGGAGGGCCCGGCTCGCCGCCGCCGCTGGCAGGAGCGGCCGCCGCGGCCTCACCCGGCGCCGCCGCCTGCCCGGCCGCCGCCTGCCCAGCCGCCGCCGCCGCTGCCGCCGCCGCCAGCTGTCGGCCCCTCGGCAGCGGGCCCATCATGTAATCCAGCGCCCCCCCGTCCACGTCAGCGCGCGGCGCCGCCGCGGCCTCCGCGGCGCGCCGCGCGAGCGCGCCCGCGGCGGCGCGCTCGGCGGCGCGGAGGGATGACTCGAGCAGCAGCTGCTCTTCGCGGGGGAGGGCCGACGGGGCGTCGCGCGCCTGCGGGCCCCGATCGCGGCGGGGAGGGCTTTGTTAGCTCTGCTCCCCGGGGGCTTGCTCTATCGCCGAGGAGTTTGCCGAAAGGGGTCAACTGTGGCGGGTGAAAATCGAGGGGTGGCTTGGAAGGAACGGAAAAACAAAAAAGGGGACTTATAAAAAAGGCAGGGGCGCCCACCTCTGGGTGCAGTCCCTGCAGGCGGAGGTAGGCCAGCAACCGCCGCCCCGCCGCCAGCGCTCCTGCAATGTCGTCGCCGCCGCCGCCGCCGCTGCTGCCTCCGCTGCCGCCGCCGCCCCCGCCGCCTGTGGTATCACCGGCAGCCGCCGCGAGCCGGCGCATCCCAAGCAGTAGAAAGGCCTCGTCCAGCGTTTGGGGCCGCGCCCACCCGGCGGGCTGGGGGGCCCCGCCGCTCAGCCCCCCCTCACGCCGCAGCTGCTGACCGCCGCTGTCCCGGCCGCCTCCCGCTTCAGAAGGGGTGGCCGCCTTGGCCGCCGCATTAGTCGCCCCGGCCGCGGCGTTGGTCGCCTCGGCCGCCTCGGCCAGCGCGCCGACCGCCGCCTCGACTGCGGCAAACAGCCCCTCGTCGTCGCAGACCGCCTGCTCAATGCGCCGCGCATCCACAAACAGCCGCGCCGCGGTTTGCCGCCAGCCGGCGCCGGCGGCGGCGGTCAGAAGGTGCTCGAACAGTCCCGACGAGGCCTGCAGCGCGCCCAGCAGCCGCCCCGCGCGGCGCAGCCGCTCTCGGGCGGCGGCCGCGGGGCCTTCCGCGGCAGCGCCGGACAGCGCCGCCCACTCGGAGAGCAGGGCGGGGCGGGTGCGCTCGGCCCAGGCGCGCTCCGCCGTTTGGGGGTCCCGCAGCTCTGGCAGGCCCAGCAGGCCGGTGTGAGTGGCGCCGCTGCTGCCCCCGCCGCTGCTGCCGCGCGGTACGGACGCCGCCGTGCTGGCCGCCTCTTCGTCGGCATGCGGCAGCGCGACGGCGGCGTCGCCCACGTGCAACGGCAGCGACGCCGGGGGCCGCAAGGGCCGAGCGCCAGCGGCGGCGGCACCGCCGCGGCGCGGCGCGGTCGCCCGCCGCCAGCCGAGCGAGCGCGGTTCGCGCTGCGCTGCTGCCAGGGGGTTACAAGAGATCCCGGCATGTGTTTGAAGCGCGGCGGAGCTCCGCAGGGCACGCATGGCCGCGGAGCGGGCCAGAAAGGCCTCCCGACCTAGCTAGGCAGCCATCGCCCGTGAGGTGTTTGCCGGCACATTGCAGCCAATCGAGTTTGGATTTGCGGGTGATGCAGATGCAGAGAGGCATGGAGGCCGGGGTTGTGGGGTTTCGCCGCCGGTGCCGCCAGTCCGCCGCCTCCGGTACATGCGTGCCGCCCGCGGCCCGTCCAGCCCCTGGCTGCGGTGCCTTGCCCCGCCCCCTGCCCTGCCCTGTCTGCGGGCTGGTCCAGGTGCCTGCAACCCGGGCTTCAACCAAAGACCCCCGCGCGGTCAACGGCAGGTCCACGCGCGTGTTGGTGAGGGCGCGAGAGACAACCGCCGGTCTCTAAGACCGCTCTCAAAGCCAGCAAGTAGTATGGTGGATGGCGGCGGCAGGCCAAGCCAGCGCTGAAGGTGTGGGCGCGGCGCCCCACCCCACAGGCCACGGGCCGCCGACGAACCGCCCGCCAGCGGGCCTTGACCGCCCTGCCGGCGGCGTCAGGGCGCTTGGAAAGCTGCCCCGGAACCGGGTTGAGCGCCCGCGCCGCAATTGCCGCAGGCGCTGCAATTGATTCCGGAGCCCCCGCCTCCTCCTCTCCTCCAACCCCTTTTGCGCGAGCCCGTTCGCTTCGGAGCCGTCGATCAGCGCAATTGCACCCGACACCGCAGCCGGCCGCCGCGCAGCCAGCGCCCCGCAACGCAGCAACCCCTTTTGACAAGCCGCCCGCGCATCGCGACTCCGGCGAGGCCAGGCCCCTCTCGATCGGCGGTAGAAAGCGGCCACCATGCAGCAGCTCGGCCTTCCTCGCGCCAGCGGGAGCTGCGCGGCCCGCCAGCATGCCGGCCGCGTCTCGGCCCTGCAGCCCGCGCGGCGCGTGGCTGCGCGCCGGGTGGTAGCGCCCCGTACCCGGAGCGTCACCGTCTCCGTGGCGGCACCGCGGGAGGCCAAGCCAGCGAACGACCCGCTGGGGTGCGCGGCGCAGCGCCGCGCCGCGCCTCGCGCTGCATGCCGCCGCCGCCGCCTTCCCCCCCCCGCGCCGTCCCCCAACCCCTGCGCGCGGCGCAGCGCACCACCGTGCGCGCATGCGCCGCGCCGGCCGCGCCGCCGCAGCCGCATGCGCGCCGCCGCCGGCCGGCGGCCCGCCCCCGCCGCAACCCCCGCCACCTTCCGCCGCGCGCCGCCCCAGCCGCCCGGCGCCTTCCGCCGCGCCGCGCCCCGCCCGACGCCCCGCCCCCTCCCGGCCCCACCCCCCAGCCTGGACTACAACTCCCTGCTGTCATCGGAGACTACATGCCCCCACGGCTGCGTGGACGCCATCATGCGCGGCATCCCCAGCCACGGCGAGTCGGTGCTGTCGGCGACGCCGGGGGAGACGCTGCAGGCCATCATCCCGCGCCTCAAAAAGGTGCGGCGAGGGGGGGGGAGATCTGTTTTGCGGGGGCAGTCTTTGGCGGGGTGATATTTGCGCAAAAGATTTCCGCCACAGAGGTCGCGGGTCGCGGGTAAGCGCGGCTCCGCCCTTCCCCGGGGTGGGCAGTGATCGCGGGTAGCGGCGGCGCGTCGGGGCAGGCGCGCTGCAGACTGCAGCGGTGCCCCCGCGGCGCCCAGCCGGCACGCACGCACCGGGACGCAGCCCACGCAGCCCCCCCCCCCCCAACACAAACACATGCACACAACCACACACACTCGGCCCAGGTGACCGGCCTGCCCGTGGTGGGCGCCACCGGAAAGGTCGTGGGCGTGATCTCCCGCAAGGACATCATCCAGCTCCGCCAGTCCGGCGGCAGCCTGCAGGAGAAGGTGAAGAGCCACATGACCGCGCCCGCGATCACGATCACGGCGGACACGCCCGTCAAGGACGCGGGCGCGCTGATGCTGAAGCAGAAGATCAGGCGGCTGCCGGTGGTGGACGGCGAGGGGCGGCCGCTGGGGTGGGTGGGGTGTTTTGGGGGGGCGGGTTGTAGGGGTGGGGGTAGGGGCCGGGGCCGGGCGGTGGCGGACGGCGAGGGGCGGCCGCTGGGGTGGGTTTTGGGGGGTGGCAGGACTTGCAGCAGCGCCGGCGGCTGGGCGAAAGGAATCGCGGCAGTGGCGTTGAGGGGCGCGCCCCAGCCCCCAAGCGCCCCCCTACCAAAACCCAACCCATCCCCGAGGCTCCAAAGCCAACAACACCCCCCCTCCTCTCCCACACACCCCCGCCCCGCAGCATTGTGTCCCGCTCCGACATCTTTGCGCCGCTGATGAAGGAGTCCTACCAGGAGTACCAGAACAAGGAGGTGGTGAGTTTAACTTTCTGGGTGGATTTTTGGGGGGAGGATTTGGGGGGATTGGCGTGTCGTGGGTGGGTGGCGAGTGGGTTTGGGGGCATTATAGGGGGGGAGGCTGTGCGTGCGCGTGGCTGAGGGGAGTCTGCCGCCCTGCATCATCGGCGCGTGCGGCTTGTGGCGTGATGGTCAGGCCGCGATCCACGCCGCAGGCCGCGCGCGCCGGCAGGCGGCCCCCGACCCCCGACCCCCAAAACTGCATGTCGTCTCTGGTCCAGGCATCGCACCCCAACCAACCGAACCACCACCCCCCCCCCCCCCCCCCCCCCCCCCCCCCCCCCCCCCACCCGCCCCCCCCCGCAGGAGGCGGTCGTCTCTGGCGCGGGCATCACCATGAACTGGGACATAAAGTACCTCTACGACGGGGAGTGCTCCATGTGCCTCACGCTCAAGGTGGGGGGGGGGGTGCAGGGGTGTTTTGGGGTTGGCGACGACGTGTGCGTTCGCCGGCAGGCCGACGCGCAACGCGCCGACCCCAAGCCCCCAAACAACCCCAGCTAAACCAAAACGACTTGCTTCCCAATGCCCCTTCGGAGGGGAGTGTCGTGGTTACAAAACAAACACCCCAACATGCACCCCCACCCCCCAATGAAACTATAGGGTGTCCTGGAGCGCAACGACCGCGACGCGCGCATCCGCTTTGTCGACATCAGCGACATCGACTACGACCCCATGGCCAACATGGGCGTGGTGGGTTTGGGGCAGGGAGGGCGGGGTTTGGGGGCCGAGCTGATCCACGCTGGGGAGTCGGGCAGCCCACCCTTGCAGCTGGCCACGATTCAACCTCCCTCCTGCCGTGCACACACGTGCACCCTATGTCAACCCTCAACCCCTTTCCAGGAGTTTGAGGACGCTATGCAGACCATCCACGCCATCCGCCCCGGCGGCGCGGTGCTGCAGGGCACCGACGCGCTGCACGAGCTCTTCGGCACCGTGGGGCTGGGGTGGGTGGTGTCGGTGATGGAGAGCCCGCTGGTGTCGAAGCTGGTGGAGTGGCTGTACGAGGTGGGGGGGGCTTCATATTGCATTTCCCACATTTGTTGGCTTGCTGTTGGCTTGCTGTTGACCTGTTGTTGATTTGCGGGGGCTTCGTCAGCAGCAGGTCGAGAAAGCAAAGCAGCAACAAGGCAAACCCCACACCCCCGCACCCAACCACCCGCACACACACACACCCAGTTCCTGTCCAAGAACCGCATCAAGATCAGCGGCGCGATGGACGCCCTCATCGCCGCCAAGCGCGTGTCCATGGCCAAGGCGGGCGTGGAGGTGTGCGGCGACGTGGACGGGGGGTGCGAGATCGAGTGGTCCACGCTGGACGAGGGGGACGACGCGGTGTCGCACGTGTGAGGGGGGTTTGGGGGGGGCAGGCGCCCCCCCAAAAGGAGGGGAGGCGGGGGCGCGCGGGCGCACCCCGCGGCGGGCCGGCGGCGGCGGCGGGCCCCCGAATCGCGCGGGCGCAAGCCCCGCGCGCGGGGCCGCCGCCGCCGCCGCCGCCCCCTCCCCGCGGCGGGCCCTCCCGGCGCCGCGCGGGCGCCAAAGTTCGACCGCCCCCGGCGCCCCCACCGCGATGGATCGGTGGCGGGCGCGCGACCATTCGCTTTCCTGCATAGCCGCCGGCGCCCCCCGGCGATGGCGCCGGCCCGGGCCGCCGGCCCGGCCCGTGCGCCGCGCGCGCGCGCGCGCGAGGGCGCCCCCGGCATTCGTTGGCGCCCGCTCCAAAGCGCAGATATACACCTACCCTTCGCGGCGCCCCGCCCGCCGCGCTGCCGCCGCCGCCGCCGCCTCGCCGCACGCGGCGCATTGCCGCGGCGGCGCGCGCGCGCCGCTCCCGTTCCGGCTGCGGCGGCGGCGGCGCCACCTGGGCCGGGGCGCCGCGGGCGCCCCCCGCTGCAATGCATCCCCCCCGCACCGCGCCGCGCGCGCGCGCTCGCCGGCGGCGGCGGACGCTCGCCCGCGCGCGCTGGCCGCCCGCACGCGCGCTCGCTTGGCCGCGGCCCCGGGGGGGGCGGTCTGATTGGCTCTGCCCTGGCCTTTGTGTGGTCCTGTCTTGTGTCTCTCTTTCCAGCCGCACGCCCCTCCAGCCCCGCGCCGCGCCCCCCGCAGCAAGCCCCGCCGCCGCCGCCGCCTTCCGCGGCCGGCCGGCCGGCCTGGCGGGCGGGCGCGCGCGCCGCAGGCGGGCTGCGGCGGCGCCGGGCCGCGCGCGCATTTTTGCGCGCGGCCCGGCGCCGGGTGACTTTTTTTTTGCGGCACGGGGCCGATCGCCCCGGCCGCCCCCTCTGCGCTCTGCAAACTGCGGCCCCTATACAGTGCAAAATCCCGTGCAGCGGTGTGGCCATGTGGGGGGGGGGACCTGAAGGGTCGGGGAGGGTTTTCCATGGCTTGGAATGCGGCTGCTTGCGCTGTCGGTGCATCGCGGGGGCCACCTCGTGAAGCTGGCCGACTCGTGCCCCATAGTGGGGGTCCGCGCTCAAAACCCGTCGAGCGCGGCCTTCAGGCTTCGTCTATTGGAGTTACCGGGTGTTTAGAAGGCGTCAAGGTCGCCTCGGGGCCCTGAAACCGGGGTAAACCTGACAACGGGGCGCCGCGGCGTCCCCGCAGGGGCCGATTATGGGGGGGTCCTGCTGCAAGTCGGCGCGGGTAGCGGACGCGATTACGGATTTCGAGGAACCTAATGCGCTGCGTCACACGGGCGGCGGCGCGCCAGAGGTGGGCGGGCGGCGGGCGCGCTGTTACCGCGCGCGGCGCTGTATGCGTGCGCCGGCCCGGCCCCAACCCGGCGCGTGCGCGGCCCCGCGGCCGCTCCTGCAACACCTGGCCCCGAAATAACCATGCAGGCGCAGGAGGATGCAGCGGAAGCAGCGGCGGCGGAAGCGGCGGCGGCGGCGGCAGCGGACTGCGCGCGCGCCACCTCGCCGCCGCCCGGCGGAAAAGTCGCGGCCAGGCGAGTCCGCCGCTGCCCCAGCTCCCCCTACCGAATGCCCTTTCCATGCGCTCTCAAGCCAAGCCGGCCCCTTTGCCTGCTGCAGCCCCCTCGAAGCGGCCTTGGATGGCGCCCGCCGCACACAACCACGCGCCCACCCCCTCCCCCACCACGCCAACTGAAACGGCCCCTGCGCGCCCCCTCCCCCCCAAACCCACCCGCAAACACAAACGCATACCCACAGGAGCGCCGTGAAGGTGGCGGTCGTGGTGCGGCCGCTGCTGCAGTGGGAGGCGGCCGGGGGGGCGCGGGACGTCGTGACAGTGGCGCCGCCGTCGCAGGCGAGCGGCCGTTTGGGGGGGGACTTGTTCGCGCGAAAGTGCCTTGGGTTTGGAGCCGTTTTTCGGCTTTGGAGCAAGCTAGCACCCTTTGAATGCGCGTGTGCGGCAACTGCGCCTCCCACTTCCCCCTTCCAAACTCTCCCAACGCCACCCCACCCTGATAAACCAGTTCCCCAACGCACGCACACACCAACACCGCACAACCCCACCCGCCCAGATCTCCCTGCCGCAGCGCGTCGCCCCGCTGGCGCCGGGCGCGCCCCCCTCCGACCCCGCCCCCGCCGCGACGTTTGCGTTTGACCGGGTCTACCGCGCTGACGGGGCGGCGGCAGGGCAGGCGCTGCACGAGGAGATGGTGATCAACGGTGGGGTGTTCAATTGAAGTTTTTAGATTTTGGGTTTGGGGTGTGACAAAACCAAGGCCAGGCTGCGCTTTCACAAAGCATATCCACCCAAACCCACCGCGCAGCCGGCCCAACTAAACAGTCCCCATCTTTCCCCTTCCCCTCCTCCCCTCTGTGCCCCTCTGCCCAGTGCTGCAACGCTTTACTGCGGGCTTCAACGGCACCATCCTGGCGTACGGCCAGACGGGCAGCGGCAAGGTGGGTGGGCGTGTATGCGTGTGTTTGTTGCACATTCCTTGCGGCTTAGAAGGCGCTTTGGTGGATGAAGCCCCCATTCCGCTTTCGTGTCTTGGGGTGAGGGGCATCCCAGTGGCCAGAGCCAGGGCTTAAGACGCCGCGGTGCACTCATTGGACGTGCCGTTTCCCAAAGGCCGCCGGTCAAACCTTTCGAAGCCCTTGGTCAAACCGGTCAAAATTTTACAACTCCTCCCCTCCATCGGCCCATCCCGCCCTCCCTGCCAGACCTACACAATGGGCATGGCGGCCACCGCCGCCGACCTGGCAGCAGCGGCAGCAGAAGGGGCGGCAGCAGAAGCGGTGGCAGCCCCGCCGGTGCGCAGCAAAAGCGGTGGCGGCGGCGGCGGCGGTTTGATCGTGGGCGTGGTGCCCCGTGCGGTGCGGCACGTGTTTGATTACATCGCCGCTTCGGCCGATGACTACGAGTGCATCCTCAAGGTGCGTGGGGGCGGGCTGCTGGGTTTATTTGAAGGGGAACTGGGCAAGGGGCCGCCCGGCTGGCCAAAACCACAACCAAAACCACAACCAAAACCACAACCAAAAATACAACCAAAAATACAACCAAAAATACAACCAAACCCCAACCGCAACCACCGCAACCACAACCCGAACCGCAATCGACACCAGGTGACATATGTCGAAGTTTACCAAGAGGAAATCCGGGACCTCCTAGCCCCTGCCACTGGCCCCTCGGGTGCTTTGTCATTCACCAGCGGCGGCGGCGCCGGCGGCGGCCGCGGCACGCTCGGCGGCGCGGCAGGCGGCGGCGGCAGCAGCGGCTCGCTCTGCAGCACGGCCAGCAACGGCGGCGGCGGCGGCGGCGGCAGCAGCGGCGGCGAGAGGGGCGGCGGCGGCGGCGGCGGGGGGCTCGCCATCCGCGAGGGCCCCGGCGGGGAGGTTCTCCTGGAAGGCGCCGCCGAGCCGGCCGCGCCCTCCGCGGCGGCCCTCTTCTCCCTCCTCGCCCGCGGCAACGAGCGGCGCGCGACGGGCGCGCACCGGCTCAACGGCGCGAGCTCCCGGTCCCACGCCATCCTCACGCTCCGCCTCGAGCAGCGCGCGCGGCCGGGCGCGGCGGGCGTGCCGCGGGAGCTGCGGCTGCTGAGGTCGAAGCTGAGCCTGGTGGACCTCGCCGGCAGCGAGCGGGCCAAGCAGACCGGCGCCGCGGCGGGCGGGGCGCGGTTCCAGGAGGGGGTCTCGATCAACTCAGGTCTGCTGGCCCTCGGGAACGTCATCAACGCGCTCGCCCGGCAGCGGCCCGCGACGCCATCGCCGGGGGGTGGCGCGCCGACCGGCGGGGGGAGGGGCCATGTACCCTATCGGGACTCCAAACTGACCCGCCTGCTTTCAGACGGGCTGGGCGGCAACTCGGAGACTTTGATGCTGGCGTGCGTCAGTCCGTTGGAGTGCAGCAGGGAGCACACGCTGGGCACGCTGAGGTGCGTGGAAGGGGGACGCGTCGTGCGTTCACTTGTTCGTTTCGTGTCGTGTGCTGAATGTGGTGTGCTGCATGTTGTGTGTTGACTGTTGTGTGTCATTGATTGTGTCGAGCAGTGCTTGCAAAGAACTTGTGGCACTTCCCCACCTCCAACCCAAACAGCCCAAACAAGAAACAAACAATCCACCGCCAAACAAACACACGCCCGCCCCCAGGTACGCCTCGCGCGCCAGCCTCATTTCGAACAGCCTCACCCTCAACAACACGCTGCCGCCGGAGGAGGAGATAGCCTACCTCCGCGCCGCCCTCGAGGCGGCCAACGGCGAGATCGCCGCGCTGAGGGCCAAGGTGGAGCGGCTCGGGGCCGAGGCGGCCGAGGCGGCCGAGGCGGCCAAGGCGGCGGCGGCCGAGGCGCCAGCGACGCCGCGGGGCGGGCGGCGGCGGTAGCGGGCGGGCTGCGGCTCTGGCGCCAATGCCGCTGCGTCGCTGGGAGTGTAGTGAGGGTGCTGGCGCGGGGGCGCGTGTGTGCGACTGCCATCCTTCCCAAATCTTTCGGCGCTACATGCGCCCCTGCATGCATGCAACTTTGACCTTTGGCTTACTTCATCCAGTTATGGGTGCTGAGCAATGACGCTTGCAGTAACTGCGCGCACCCAAACAGACGCGGGACCAGTCCGGTCAAACGCCGCTCAGCGGGGTTTGACCGCCGCCAGGGTGGACAGCGGCGCGCCCGGCCTGGTGCGGGTACTGCTCAACGCGCATCATTCAGGTTCGAGCTTCGCAGCCCGCTAAGGCGCTTTGGAGCGCGTCCCGGTTGGCGCGGGGCGAGTTGAAAAGTCGGGCAGTGCCCCATTGGGATTGAAGGGGTTTGGGGCTGCAAGCGCTGTGGCTCCGCAGGCGTGCTCCGGTCCAACCAAGAAACCAAATTGACCAAACCCCTCCGCAGGGAGGCTCGGCATGGCGCCCTCCTCGCGCCCTACCTGGACTCCCCCTGCGGCCTCATCATCTCATCCGACTTTTGCCACTGGGGGAGGCGCTTCTCATACACCTTCCACGACAAGAGCAAGGTGCGTGTGTGTGGGCTGTTATGGTGTTTGGAGCCCCAACAACCCTGGAGACACCAGGGTCCAGGGTTCAGGCCAGGGAATTGGGGTTGGCTTGGACTCCCCGCGGCAAAAGCCACCACGACGCCACCACGACGCAATCCGCCGGCAAAAACTGCTTTTGGGCGCCGAACGAGCGTGGCAAGCCGCACAACCCAAGGGGGCGTCAAACTCAAGCAGGTGTGTCGCGAAGGCTAGGCAGGGCGAAGGGGGACGCTGCATGCAGCGCCGACGGTGGCGCTCCCCCGCGCAGGCTGCATCCAGGCGCCAGACGCCGAGGCCGCCCCCCTGGCCAGGCCGCACAGCCACCTGACGACGCTCACCTCACAAGGGACCCAATCGTATTTTTCAATCGCAGCCGCCAGGCCCAGTCCGCCAGCCCGCACGCGCCGCGCGCGCGGCGGCACTCGCCGGAGCGTCGCTTCGCCGCGCCGCCGTGCGGCGTTTGAAGGCCCCCGCCGCTTCCAGGATCCTCTCAGATCGCCGATCCGCCCATATGATACGGTTGCACGCGCGCGCCCAGGCCCCGCGAGCAGGCTAGGCCGAGTCAACCCGGCGCAATGAGCGATAGATGAGGGCCGTGCGCGCCGCCTGTGCAGGCTTTGAGACAATGCAGCGGCATCTTTGCACGTTTCAGTGCGGCCTGGGCCCCGCCGGCGCACCCGGGCCCCAGTTTCGGGGTGCCATACCCGCGACCCCGGGCGCTGCGGCCGCTCTGGCAGCGGGTATGCGGCCGGGGGCGTTGATCAGAGGCCCTGGCTGCGCGGCGCGCCCGCCGGCGGCGCCCTGGTGCGCGGCCGCCCGGCGCAGCGCTTGCAGCGCGCCCGCGCACGGTGGCAACAACGCCGCCGCGGCCGCTGCGCCGCCCGAGGCGGCCCCCGCGCCCGCGCCGCGCCGCCGCCGGCAGCGCGCGGAGCAGGACGGCCAGCCTCAGCAGCCGCAGGAGCAGGAGCAGCAGCAGCAACCGCAGCCGCAGGCCGCCCCGGCCCCGGCCGCCCGCCGCCGCCGCAGCGCCGCCGCCGCCCCCGCCGCGGCCGCGGCCCTCGCCGCCGCCGTCGCCGAGCGGCAGGCGCTGCTGCGCGGCTGGGCGGCCGCTTACTACGAGGGGGCGCCCGTAGTCAGCGACGCCGTGTTTGACCAATACAGCGCTGAGCTGGCGGCCATGGAGGCGCGGCTGGCAGACGCGGCGGCGGCAGCTGCGGCCGCGGCGGCGGCGGCGGGGGCGGCAGAGGGGGCCGCGGAAGGGGGTGCGCGCGCGGCGGAGCTGCTGGCTGCCTCCCCGCTGCGCTCTGTGGTGGGTCTTTGGGTCCTGTTGTTGTTTGTTTTTCGGGGCGCGCTGGGGGACTGTCGGTAACCCCACGAACACCTACAATCAATCAACCCCTCCCCCAAAAGCCCCGCCCCGCCCTTTCACACACCCCGCAAAAAAACAGGGCTCCCCTGTCGCGCCCTCCGCCGGCGGCCGCAAGGTGCGCCACCCCACGCCGATGCTCTCCCTGCCCGCCGCCCAGTCGCGCGCGGGCGTGGAGGAGTGGGCCAAAAAGCTGCGGAGGCTGGGGTTCGAGCCTGAGACGCTGGGGTTTGTGGTGGAGCCCAAAGTGGACGGCCTGGCGGTGCGGGCGGTGTACAGGTGCGCGCGCACGCGCGCGACCTGCGGCACGGGCAGCTGCGAGGCCTTTTCAGGGGGAAGTTTGAACGCAGTTTGTTTTGATCTGATTTTCAGATGTACGGTAAGCAGCCCCCCCAAAAAGCCGTCTGTCGAAACCGACACCGAAACCGAAACCGAAACCGCAAGGGACGGCCGCCTGCTGCTCGCCGCCACGCGCGGCGACGGGCGCGAGGGGGAGGACGTCACCGCCAACGCCGCGACGGGGGGCATCGCAGGGCTGCCCACGCGGCTGGACCTGCCGCGGGCGGCCGAGGCTGCGGCGGCCGAGGCGGCGGCGGCGGCGGCCGGGGCGGCCGAAGCGGCGGCTGGCCAGGACAGCTCGCCCCCCGCCGCCGCCCCAAACGGCGCCGGCCCGGCCCGGCGTGGCGGCGGCGGCGGCGCCGGGGCGGCCAAAGCGGCGGCGGCGGCGGCGGCGGCGGCGGCGGCGGCGGCGGCGCTGCCGCGGGAGGTGGAGGTTCGGGGGGAGGTCTACGTAACCAGGGCCGACCTGGACGCGGTGGGTTTCTTAGTATTGGGTTTGTTTGGCGGCAGCGTTTGTTAAAGCGCGGTGTTTGCAAGTTTGTGTTCTTTTGATTTTGGTGCCAGGCAAAGCATTTCTCCTCCACCCCAACCAAACAAACCAAACCAAACCAAACCAAGCCAAACCAAGCCAAACCCTAAAACAAAAAGCAAAAACCAAACGCGTCCAAGAACCGCAGGTCAACGCCGCGCGCGCCGCCGCGGGGGAGCGCCCCTTCGACTCCCCCCGCAACGCCGCCGCCGGCTCCCTCCGGCTGCTCGACCCCGCCGCCGCCGCGGCGCGGCGGCTGAGCTTTGTGGGCTATCAGCTGCTGGCGCCTGGGGGCGACGGGGGCGCGGGGAAGGTGGGTGGGTGTGGGGGGCTTGGATTGTTTGGGGTCGCGGCGGGGGGCGGCTGAGCTTTGTGGGCTATCAGCTGCTGGCGCCTGGGGGCGACGGCGGGGCGGGGAAGGTGGGGGGGCGGGGCTGGGCCTTGCTTTTTTGGGGTGGAGGGGGGGGAGGGGGCGGATGG
>BDRX01000207.1:0-36288 GCA_003203535.1 Raphidocelis subcapitata | reverse complement strand
GGGAGGGGGGGGGGGAGGGGGGGAGGGGGTGGAGGGCAGCAGCGCCAACCTGCGCCAACCCCAACCCCACGCAACCCAGTGTCGGCCGCTTCGCAGCCGCGGACGGGCGGCGCCCTTTCGCCCGCAGCCAGCGCGAGCTTGCTTGCGGCGCGCACGCCGCTCAGGGGCCCGCTCAGCGGGACCCACGGGGCTCCCTGCTTCGATACACTCCTCCCCAAACACCCGCGCCCCTCCCTGCCACCGCCGCAGCGAGCAAGCTGGAGCGCATGCCAGGGCTGAGCGAGTGGATCGCCTGGCTGCGCGCGCGGGGCGTGCGGATGGCGGCCGTTACCAACGCGCCGCGCGCCAATACGGAGCAGATGCTGGGCGCGCTGGGGCTGGAGGGGGAGTTTGAGGTGCGCGCGCGGCGCGCGGCGCGGCGCACGGCGCGCTCGTCCCAAAGAAACGCATGGCTGGGCCTGGTGCTTTGTTCCACAAACAGAGGCCCACCTCGCAACACGCACCGTGCGCCCCCGCCCCCTCTCCCCCCACCGCCCAAAACCCAACAGCACGTCGTTCTGGGTGAGGAGTGCGCGCGCGCCAAGCCGCACCCGGACCCCTACCTGCGGGCGATGGAGCTGCTGGGGGTGGGGCCCGATGAGTCACTCGTGGTGGAGGACTCACCCGCGGGTGGGTGGGGGTGGGGGGTTTGGGGGGAGGGCTGCGGCAGCACTTCAACGATAAGCCGCGGGGTTTGGGCGGGCGGCTGGGGTTTTGGCTTTGCTGGGTGGTGATTGCAGGTGGATGGAGTGGACCTGTGGCTTGGCTGAGCTTGGCTGAGCCGACCCGGGAGCGTTGAACCTGACCCACGCTTCCCGCGCACGCGCGCCGCGCAGGGCTGAGGGCGGCGGTGGCCGCCGGCGTGCCGGCTGTGGGCATCACGACGGGGCAGCCGCGGCAGGTGCTGGTGGATGCGGGGGCCTGCATGCTCATAGACAGCTTCCACGACCTCCTGGCATTGGCGCGGGATCAGGAGAGCGGCGGCGGCAGCAGCGACGGGGACGGCAGCGGCGGCGTCGGCAGCGGCGGGGGGCGCGCGGCCAGCAGCGGCGTGCGGCCAGAGGCGGCAGCCGTGCGGGTGCAGGCGTGATGCGCTTACTCCGGCCGAAAGTTAATCACTGTACATCGGAGCCGTTCTCAGCTGATGTACCGGTACCCGGTCAAAAAGCCCGTCTCGCGCGCGACCAGCCAAAGAGCCGCTGCTCCCCGAGCGCGCAACCGCGTGGAACGAGCGTGAAGCCTTACGGAACGCCGTTTAAGGCAAACTCCAGCGCTGCTACAGGGCGGGCGGGCTGCGTCCGCAACGGGGCGGCGCCTGACGCGTGCCCAGTCCGGTGCTGCCGCGCGCGACCGGCGCGCTCCGGGAGCCGGCAGCCATGGGGCACGTTCGCTGAGGCAGCGGCCTTCCGCTGAGACTGCTCATAATGCGGTCTAGTGAACAGGCGCCCCGCCGCCCGAGCGGTGGCGGGACGGCGGCGCGCTCGCCGCGCAGCCGCGAGCGCTGGGCGGGGCCCGCCGGCAGCGGCGGCGGGGGGCGCCCCGGAGCCCAGCCACCCGAGCGGGCCGCCAGCCCGCGCGCGCACAGGCTGTCGCCGATGCTGCCAACATCCGACGACGACGGCGGCGGCAGCGCACACCCGCAGCGGCAGCGGCGCAGCGGCGTAGGAAGCGGCGCGCAGCAGGCTGGTGAGCATCACAGTGCAGCAGCACCCGCGCCGCAGCCCCACCTTCCCCCCTTACCAGGGGCGGCGATTGCACAGCTGCCTCGGCCCAGCCACGAGGCTGCTGCTGGCAGCGGCGCCACGCGTGATGCGCACAAAGGCGCACAAGCCCCCCTCGGGGCGGCAAGCGAGCCTGCAGCCGCTGCCGCCCAGGCAGCGGCGGCACCCGAGGCGGCGCCCGAGGCGGCGGCAGCAGCGCTCCCGGCGGCGGCAGGCCCTGCGGCCCAGGCCAGCCTTCGATCTGAGCCGAGCACGCTCTCTGGTGGCAGCGGGGAGGCGGAGGAAGAGGGCGAGGGGGAGGACGATGAGGGGGAGGAGGGGGAGGAGGAGGAGGATGGCGAGGAGGAGGGCACGTGGAGCAGTGGCGGCGGTGGTGCTGCCGCTGGCGTGAGGGCAGACGCGATGGTGGATGCCTCCGGCCCCTCAGCGGCCAGCCTGGGTGAGTGCGCTGATGCGGACGGGTTGTGCGAAGGGGGCTGCATTTGTCTGCTGCACTTTGTTGAACAGCGCCGCCCCAGCCTCCCTCACGCATCACATGCACATCCCCGCAAACCGCAGGCCGCGCGCGCAGCCGCCGCCCCCCACGCGCCTCTGCCGCCGCCGCCGCCGCTGCTGGTCCCCCCGCCTCCGCCTCCCGCCGCCGCCGCCTCGCGCTGCTGGCGTGGCTGGACCGCCCCGCCGTCACGTGGGCCCTGATCCTCATGTCGCTGTTTGTCATCGTCCAGGAGGACTTCAAATACGCGGCACTGCCGCCCGGTGCCGATTTGGGCATGGAGGCGGTGACGCTGGCCTTCCTGGCCGTATTTGTCATAGAGCTGGGTGGGTTTTTGGTTCCGGCTGCGCTGGGGGGGGATCTTGTGGGCTTGCTGCTGAGATAGCAGGGCAGGGCACTGATCGCCGCACAGCGTGGCTGGAGTGGGTGAGTTCGCTCGTGCCGCAGCAGTCGCCTACAGCGGCTGCACGCCCCCAAACCCCAGCCATCCCGCACCTGACGCGCCAGCAACCCGCCGCCCCCCGCCCCCCCAGCCCTCTCCAGCGCGGCCCGCCCCGGCTTTTTCCTTTCCTTCTACTTTTTCCTCGACGCCGCGGCGGTGCTGTCCCTCGGATTCGAGCTGCCGGCGCTGCGCGCGGCGCTGTCGCTGGGGCCGAGGCCGGCGCACATCGACCTGGCCGACGACCCGGACTCGATACTGCGCGCACTGGGGAACCAGGTGGGGCGGGTTGTTGCCAAGGTGGTGGTGGTGGTGTTGGGAGGCGAGGCGCCCCTGGTTTGGGGTTGGGGAGCGGCGGGCAGAGCGTGCTTGACCCTGTCCCGCAGGGTAGAACTGGACAAGATTGGCAAGAGGCCAACCTTTATGGCGCTCTCAGCGGCGTGCACTCCGCTCAGGAAATAAACGGCTATCCAGCAACCCCAAAAAATGGAAACCCAACCGCCACCCAACGCATTGGAAACCCCCACCGCCGCCCAAACAGGCGCTGATCAGCTCCAAGGCCGGCCGCACCGCCAAGGTGCTGCGCCTCTTCCGCGCGCTGCAGCTGCTGAGGGTGTATGAGGAGTTCGAAGCCAGGGAACGGGCGCGCCAGGGCACGCGGCAGGGCGGCGGCGGCGGCGGCGGCGGGGCCGCGTGCGGCGGGGGGGCCGCGGGGCCGAAGCGCAGCGCCGCGGGCGGCCCGCCAGGCGCGGGCGGTGGCAGTGTCGGCGGCGGCGGCGGCGGCGCCGGCGGCGGCGCCGGCGGCGGCGGCGGCGGCGGCGGCGCGGGGGAGGCGGCGCTGCAGCGGTACCGCTTCACAGAGACACGCGTGGGTCAAAAGCTGTCCGGTGGGTGCCGGTGGTGATTCGGCGGGGATGTTTGGGGCTTGCGCTTGGACCCTGGACAACGGGGGCGTGACCACACTCCACCCTGCTGGAGGCCTGTTGATGCGCCCCCAGCATCCCCGGGCCCACATACACTGCGGCGCTGTTCAACTGCAACGCCCCCCCCCCACCCAAAAAAGACCTGACCATGAAGCGCATTGTCATCGGTGCGCTGACGATGCTGGTGGTGCTGCCCGCCCTGGACCTGGGGGGAGGCGTGCTGGGGCAGGAGGCGCCGCTGGGGGTGGGGGGGCTGGCGATGCTGCACCACGCGGCGCTGGCGCAGGGAGGGGGAGGGACGGGGGGCGCGGCGTTCGTGGGCGCGCTGCAGGTGGGCAAGGGGGGAGTGTTGGTTTGTTTCATGGAGCGCCTTCCGACTGTGGTTTGGGGGGGGCCAGTAGCCGATGCTTGCTTGCTTGCTCAGGTGCTTGCAGCGGGTGCAACAGGCCCAGTGATGCCGTTTGTTCACGCGAGAGGTGTGCCCCGACACGGTTGAAACGTTGCACTGCCTCGCAACCCCCTGGCCACCCCCAAACCCCAGGCGTTCCAGGGGCACGTGCTCTACCGCCTCGGCAGCCGCCGCACCGGCGCGCTGCTGGCGCTGGTGGTGGCAAACACCACCTTCGTCGCGCCCCGCCCCGACGCCGCGGGCCGGCTGGAGCGGCGCTACCTCGAGCTGCAGCACACCCACGTCAGCAGCGTGGCCTGCGCCTCGGACGCGGCCGCGGCGGCGGCATCTGCCCCGGACGCCGCCGTGAACCCCGCCGTCGTGTCGCCGGCCGGGGAGGTGATCGGCGGCGGCGAGTGGCGCGCGGGCTGGGCCGCGGTGACGAGCAGCGCGAGCGACGCCGCGGTCGCGGCCGCGCGGGCGGCGATGGGGGAGGCCGAGTGGCAGGCGAGGGGGTGCGAGGTGCGGATGAGCTGGGCGCTGTACGACGCAAAATGGGCGCTGCAGGTGGGGGCGGTCTGCGTTTTTTGATGTTCAATCGTTTCAATAATCCACCTGAGCTGGCCCGTGGAAGCCGTGGCGTTGTATGCGTTGTACTGGACTTTGCAGGTGTTGACTGATTGTGACTTGCCGCTGAGATGCCACCAGCTGTAGCCAGAAACAAATGGAGAACCTCCCGGCCAACCCAAACCGCCCAGATCACGTCCCTGCTGTCGCTGGCACGCACGCTGTTCCTGGTGCTGCTGCTGGCCGCCGGCGCTGCGCTGCTGCACCGCGACACGCGCGCGCTGGTGCTCACCCCCGTGGAGCGCATGGTGGAGCGCGTCAGGTGGGGACGTGGTGGCAGGTTTCAGCTTTGGGGCGTGTTGGCCTTAAGGCTGTGCAGTGTGCAGCTGTTGCAAATGCGGCACAGCTAGCTGCCTAACCTAAGGGAGTGTTGCAGTGTTTAAGCCGCAAGTGAGCCATTAGCGGCGGCTAATGGGTGTGCCACCTGTCAATTCTACAAAAGAGGGTAGGCAACACATCGCGAACGCACCAACCCACCCCCCAACCCCAGGGAGATGGCAGACGACCCCCTGGGCCACGCAGGGCTGGCAGCCGCCGGCGCCGCCGCCTCTGCCGCGGCGCGCGCGTCGGCGGCCGAGGCGCAAAAGGGCGGCGCGGCCGCCGCGGGCGAGGCGGCGCCGGCCAAGGCGGCGGGGGGTGACGCGGGGGGCGTCGCCGTCGCCAGCCGCTGGCGCCGCGCCGCGCGCGCGCGGCTCGCGGCGCTCGCCGCGCCGGCCGCGCTGCGCGCCTGGCTGCGCCGCGCCGCGGCGTGGGTCGCGGCGCGGCGCGCGGCGGCGAGCCTGCTGCCGCCCGAGGACCTCGCGGGCGGTGGCAGCGGCGGGCAGGGTCAGTATGAAACCCGCCTGCTGGAGGGCGCCGTCGCAAAGATCTGCGCGCTGCTGGCCGTCGGCTTTGGCGACGCCGGGGCGGAGGTTATAGCGGAGAACATGCGGGCGGGGGGCGAGCTCAACCCGATGGTGCCCGGCAAACGCACGGTGGGGCGGGGTGGAGGAGGAAGAAGGGAGGGTTAGGAGGGTGGAGGGCGGAAGGGCGGCGGCCGTGTTTGTTGCTGCCGTGGTTGCATGTTTGCGCGCGTTGCATGCACCAGGCAGCAGAAGAAAAGCATGCGAAACCAAGATCAAAGTAGTTCGCCTCCAGGCACGTGACCTAAACGTATACAAATCAAAACCCAAAACCCTCAAGGTCGCCGTGTTTGGTTTCTGCGACATCCGGCGCTTCACCGACACCACAGAGGTGCTGCAGGAGGGCGTGATGGAGTTTGTCAACGCAATCGCATCGCTGGTGCACGGCGCGGTGGCGGCGAGGTGCGTTGAGGGGCTTTGCCGGTCGCTGGTTGGCGGTTTTGCTGGGCCGATGTTTCTGCCTTGTGGAAAGGGAGGCTGGGGATGCCGGCTGCACCGGAATGGAAGGGCGGCAACTTGCTGACGGTTTGTATCATTCCATTCCGTGCTTTTCGACCAAAATGCGACAAACGCGCGCCGGCAGGGGCGGCGCGGCAAACAAGAACATCGGGGACGCCTTCCTGCTGGTCTGGAAGCTGCCCCGCGGCATCCGCTCGCGCGAGCTGGGGGGCCTGGCGGCCGCCGCCGCCACCGCCGGCGACAGCGGCGGCACCAGCAGCGACGGCGGCGGCTGGCGGCGGCCCGGGGACGGCAGCGCGGACGGGGCCGCCCCCACGTTTCCCAGCGTTCCGGGCGGCAGCGGCGGCGGCGGCGGCAGCGGCGGTGGCGGCGGAGGGCCCAGCGCTAGCGGCGCGGGTGGCGGCGTGGCGCTGGCCTGGCTGGCGCTGGACGAAAACGGCGCTAGCGGCGCCGGTGGTGGCGATGGCGGCGGCAGCGCCGGCAGCGGCGCATCGACGCCGGCGGCGACGACGCCCTCCCCCGCGCGTTCGCCGCTGCGGGTGTCCGGCGTCGGCCCGAGCGCGCTGGGCCTGCCGCCTGGCGGGGGGCCGCAGGGGCTGCTGCAGGCGCTGAGGGCATCGAGCGCGACGCACGGCGCCGGCAATGGCCACGGCCACAGCGCCGCAACCGCGCTGGAGGCCCTCTTTCGCGGCGTCGGCGGCCGCAGCCGGGCGGGCAGCGGCGTCGCCAGCGGCCGGCACCGCGGTGACAGCGGCAACAGCGGCGGGGACAGGGAGGCTGATCTGGAGCGCCAGCTGTCGGCCCTGGCAATGCGGCGCGCGCGCAGCCTTGCGCACTCGCTGCAGCCGCGCGATGCCGCCGCCGTCGCCGCCGCCGCAGCCGCCGCCGGCGCAGACGCCGCGGCCGTGGCCGCGCCGCCGCAGCACTCGCGCAGGGCAGCCTCCCTGGCGGGCAGGGGCGCGGCCGCCCCAGAGCCGCCGGCGGCCGCCGCGCTGCGCCGCGCTGTGACGGCCATTCGGACGGTCCACCGCGCGGGGCTCAGCGCCGCCTCAAAGGGCGCCATCGTCAGTGCCGTCGCCGACGGCGCGCTGGCGAGCTTTGTCGTTGTGCAGGTGCGGCGGTCGTTCTTATGAGTCATGAAGCTGAGGGGTTTTGCTTGTGAGTTGTGAGGCACACGTCGGCCATCTATCGCTGCCTTTTGGCCTGTCTGCAACCGCCTCGACGCTCATCACGCCTCCCGCACCACCCCCCTTGCTGCCCCGCCCGCAGGTGGCCCTGACCCGCTCCAGCCGGCTGCGCGCCTATGCGGCCCGCCCCGACCTCAACGCGCGGATGCCCGGGTTTGCGGTGCAGATGGGGTTCGGCCTGCACGTGGGGTGGGCGATCGAGGGGCCGATAGGTGCGGCGGTTTTGGCTTGGCCATCGTTTGCTGTAGGGTCTGCGTGCTGCCGTTTGTGTCCTGGTTTCCAACCTGCCAAGGCGGCACCGCGCTCGCGCCATATCTTAGGGACTCCAGTAGTCCACATGTGGGTGTACATAACACCATAAAAGGCCAGTTTACTCAGCCATACCCCCCCCCACGCGCCAACCCCCGCCCCCAGGCTCCCGCCACAAGGTGGATGCCTCGTACCTCTCCCCCAACGTCAACATGGCCTCCAGGCTGGAGGCGGCCACCAAGCAGTACGGGGTGCCGCTGCTGATGTCGGCGGATTTCGTGGCCTGCCTCTCGCCGGCCGTGCGCGCGCGGGTGGGCGGCGTCAGTTCGTTTTGCGCCGTGGCTTTTTTGCGCTTAGCGGTTCAGCGGCAAGCGGATCGCAGTAGTGCAGTTGTCACAAACACAGGAGGCGGCGGTCTCCTGCTCATCCCTCACACACTGTTCAAATCTTTGGGGGAGCGATGCCTTTTGCCAACGCACCACCCCGACCCCCCCAATCCCACACCCCAACGCCCCCAACCCCACCCCCCACCCCCCCACCCCCAGGTGCGCCAGGTGGACCGCGTCACCGTCAAAGGCAGCAACCAGCCCGTGGGGCTGTACACCTACGACCTGGACTCACACGCAGCCGCAGCGGTGGCAGAGGCGCTGCTGTCAGGCCGCGGCTGGCCGCCGGGCGGGCCGGGCCCGGCGCGGCGGCGGACGCGGGCAGAGGCCGGCGGGGCGGGCGGCGGCGGCGGCCAGAGCGTCGTTGGGAGGGCCGAGGCAGGCGCAGCGGCAGCCGCATCGGCCCCGCCCCCGCCCCCGCCGCCGCCGCCCGAGCACCAGCCCAAGCTGCCGCCGCTGCGGCGCTCCATTGTGGCGCGCGCCGCACAGCTGGCGTCGTCCCTTGCGGGCGGGGGTGGCGTGCCTGCGCCGACTGCCCCGTCCGCCCCCAACGCGGGCGGCGCAGCGGGCGGCGGCGGGGGCGAGCCAGAGTCGGCGGCCCGGCAAGGCCAGCACGGCGGCGGCAGAGCTAGCGGCAGTGGGACGGCTGGTGCTGGCGGCAGCAGCGGGGACGAGGCCGATTTTTTGATCGCTCCCAGCCCCCAGGAGGACGATTGGGCGGACAACCCCCTGGTGACCGAGACCTGGGGGCTGGACTGGGGCTACAAGCGCAGCTGGGACGACGCCATTGCGGTGAGGGGGGTGGGGCGGCCGGTCAAAGGCGGCGGCCGACTGAGGGAGATGCACACACAGCACCAATGGCTGTCGCGGGTTAAGCTGCCCCGTTGTCGGACAGTCTGGGTGAGTTGTTCGGCCGATGCACGCGTGTGCGATACAGCTCCATACCCCCAGAAACTGTCCACAATACCGTGCGCCTGCACACCCTGCGCCCCGCCCCTCCATCCGCAGGCCTACCTTGCAGGCCGTTGGCGCGAGGCCGCCGCCGCGCTGGAGGCGCTCGCGGCCTCTCGCCGCGGCCGCGATGGCGCGCCGCGCGACGACCCCCCCGCGCGCGCGCTGCTGGCCTTCATGGCGTCCCTGGGGGGCCAGGCCCCCGCGGGCTGGGCCGGCTTTAGGGAGCTCACGGAAAAGTGAACTGCGTTGCTGCGCTGGGCTCTGGTGGCCGTTGCAGTGCTCTTTGCATGCTGTTTGGCTCCCACGAGGACGGCGGTTGTCTTACTCAGGCCGCGAGGGCAGCGGCTCTCTCTTTGGACTGTCCCAAGGGTTTGCGCTGGCCTGCAGGCAGAGAGGAGGAGGCAGAGGACAGGCAGTGAAGAAGATCCGGGCGGTGTGCCGCCACTGCTGCCGCCGGTGCCACCGGAAACAAAACACAGTGTGTTTTGCGGTAATGTCCTGTTCCATGCATGGGGGCAAAAAAATGAGTTTCCTTTCAAGTGGCCTCTGTGGCATGCAACCGCACGGGTTGGGCATGTTTGGGGATAGGAGGGGCGGCCAGCCCAAGATCCGCTTGGGCAAGGTGATCAACGTTGACTCGTGGAGTGGCCGGGGTGCTCAGTTTCGTTCTGAAATGGATAGGCGTGCCGAAGGGGCAGCCGGGAAACAGCATCGTTTGAGTGGTGAGTTGGGCCGGCCAGTGTGGAACCGCGCGAGCAGTGCGTGTGGATGCCGCACAGGTGCCCACGCCCAGCACCGGCATGTTGGGTGTGGGGCGCGCACGGACGGGATTGGGCTGTGACAGCTGTGACATTGGGCATGCGTTAGGGGAAGCAAATACTCGCGCGGCGTGGGGCGCAGCCCACGAGGCTGGAGTGCCAGCCACCACTGCCGGGGTTGCGCGGCTATGCACCGCTGGGTAGCCGCCGGCAGTGTGGGTCCAGCATCATCACAATGAACTCACTGGCAAGCCACACCCACGCGACAAACACAGCCGCGGCTGGGACCGCGGCAGTCGCCCAGCGTATGCGGATCGCAGGCGGGGGAGCAGTCAGGTCGGCCTCCCCCGCCGGCGCCAGCCACGGCAGCTCCAGCCCCCGCCGCTGCAGCCACCCCGACCCCGCTGCCAGCGGCTGGGGCGGCCGCACCTCGAGCCGCGCGCCGCCGCAGCGCTCGCGGACGAAGGCCGCGCGCGCCCGCCGCTCGAGCGGCCAGACGATTGCCAGCGGCAGCAGGCAGCCGACGAAGATCACTGCAGCCAGCGCCAGCGTTTGCAGCAGGCAGCAGCAGCTGCAAGGGCCAGCGGGGGGCTCGGCGGCGCTGTCCAGCTCCGCCCCACTGAGCGGCAGCCTGCAAAACCACGCCGCGGCAAGGGGTCGGTTGCGAGCCTGTGAGCCTTCAGCCGCTGACAACGGGGCCTGAAGGGCCGTCCAAAGAAGCGCTGCTGCACAGTGTGAGAAACTCTCCCCAATCCACGCCGGTCTCCCGCCAAACGCAGGGCCCTGCTCACCCGATCGCAGCCACCGCGCCGGCGTTGAACAGGGACAGCCCCAACCGCAGCCGCGAGCACAGCGGCGCTGTCACCGCCGCGAGGCTTTCGTCGCGCAGCACCGTGGCCACCAGCGGCTGCCACGTGTAGCTCCACACGGCCACAATGGCCAGAGGCATCAGCGGCCACTGCAGTGCCACGGGGAGGGGGTGCATGAGGGAGGTCTGCAGGTACACCAGGGGCAGCGTGAGCAGGGTGATGCCAAGGGTGCGGCCCGGCCCGCGCCCGCTGTGCGCCGCCGCGTCGAGCGTTTTCGCGAGCCACCAGCGCCCGTCGCCGCTGAACAGCGCCATCGCCGCGTGCCGGCCGATGCGCAGCGCGCGCATTGCGAGCTGCACGCGCAGCCGGCGGCGCGCGTACGCCGCCGGCGCTGCGGTCATGAGGGCGAGGTGCGCGAGCGGCAGGCCCATGAGGAAGGCGCTGTTGCGCAGCAGGTGGGGGCCGCCGTGCACGCGGTGGGACGACGCCCGCACAGACGCCATCATGCCCTGCCGTTTGGGGGAGAGGGGGGTTGCGGGGCTGAGGCAGGGCTGGAACGCTTGGGGTGGGGACAGCGCCATGCGGCCCCATGCGGCCCCAGGCGGGCCCCGCCATGCGCACCCCATACAGCAGTGCGTACACGGCGCCTGCCAGTTCGTAGCGCCGCAGCAGGGGCGGGTCCTGGCGCGCAAACTCGGCCTCGAGGGAGGGATCGTCCAGGCGTAGCCTGCGCGGAGGGTTGGGGGGTTTGGGTGGGTGGGCGGGGGTGGGACGGCGGGCGGGGTGCGAGCCTGCAGCATCGCGCGCGAAGTTCGCAGGCTCCCAGCCAGCCAGCTCAGCTCCGCTTCCCTCCGCGCTCACAACAAGTTGCACTGCACCACAGCCGCCTGCGATGAATGGTCGCTGCTGGTGTGGCTGCCGCTGCTGAAGGCGGGGCAGGCGCGGCTGCTGCTGGCGCCGCTGCCGTCCCCGCCGCCGCCGCGGCGCAGCACCGCCGGCCCCATGCGATTGGCGGTATGCTATGGATTCTGCGCCGCCATCACTGCCGGCCGCGCAGTGGGCCACTGTCCGTCCCGCGATTACGCGGCATGCGGTTGGGCGATGGCAGCACGTGCGAACTCAGAAAACTATCGGCTTTGAATCCAGCCAATCAGCGGCCCGCTCGACCGTCAGCCGGCTGGGACCCTGCACAGGGGATTTGATGACGGCCGATCGGCTAGAGCTTGGCCGATTCAAGGGTTTAGGTTACCGGCAACCGGTTGCCGGCATCGTGAGCCCGAGGCGTCGTGACCGCGCCGCGGTCAAACGCAGTATGGAGGGCGAGGACCCAGCGCAGCAGCTCGCCGCCGGCGTGGGCGCGCCCGATGCAGCCGCGCCCGACGAGGGCGGAGGCGCACTGGCGGCGCATCCCGGTGGCAACGCGCCTGCCGCATCCGGCCCCGCCGCCGCGACTGCTGCGGGTGCCGCCGCGCCCGCGCCACCTGCGCCCTACGTGCACTCGACAGGTGCGCCTCGCGCTGCACGTGCTGCCCTGCCATGCGCTTGCTGCCGTCCGCACCCCAGTCGCAACCGGCGCCGCCCAAGTCTGCTGGCTGTGAGGCGTGAATTGACACCCCCCCCACCAGGCGTGCGCGAGCACCTGCGGGGCAGCGGCCTCACGCCGCTGCTGGAGCGCGGCCTGGCCGAGCTGCTGGCGCGCGCCGAGGAGGGCCGGCTCCGCCTCGCGGCCGGGGAGGGGCTGCGGGAGGGCGGCTTCCGCCCGCCGGGGTGGCGGCCCTTTGGCGCGGCGCGGCTCCTGGGGGAGTGCCTGCGCGGGCGCGCCGCAGGGGGCGCAAGCGGCGGCGGCGGCGCCGGCGAGGAGGCAGGGGTGACGGAGCCCGCTGCCGCTGGTGCTGCTGTGAGCGGCGCGGCTGTGGCGGAGGCCGGGAGCGCTCCCACTACTGCGATGGCAAGCCAGGCTGGGTAATCAGTGTGTTACCACCTTTCGCCGCTTGCTGCGCGCAAGCGCTGCCCGCAAGGGCTGTCTGCAAGTCTGCACACACGCGCCCGCCGCTGCTCCTCGGCCTGCTGCCCTTAGCCGACAAAGAGGGTCTCCCCGTAGGAGCGGGACAGGATTACGCCAGCAGCAAACACCTTGGGGGGGGGGGGGAGGGGGGGGGAACGGCGCGCGCACGGGAGCGTACTGGGTGCCATGGCGTGAGCACTGCACTCGCCCACCGCGGCATGGCGCGCGCGCGCGCTGGCGCGCAACGTCTCTGCCTGGCGGCGCCCCCTCTCGCGTCCCGCGGCGCCCCCACCCACCGCGACAGCGCGCAGCAGCTTCAGATTGGCCTCGCGCTTGCCCGGGTTTGAGGACTCCTCGCGCAGCCAGTCCAGGAGGTCCGGCACGTTGAGGGGCACCATGGCTCCTGCCGCCGCTGCTCACTGCCGCTGCTACCGGCGCCGCTGCTGCTGCCGCCGCGGCGGCTGTGCCCGGCCCACTAGCTGACTGGACGCCTCCGAGGTCCCTGGGTACCGGGGGGGGGGAGTGTGCGGCAGCAGCAGCGTTCGAGGCGCTGGATTGCGCGCGCGCGCGCGCTCGCGCCGCGCCGCGCTGCGCTGCGCCGGCGTGGTGCCCCCACTGCGGCTGCGCGCCGCGCCCTCCCCCCGGCATGGTCGCGGCTGCGGCGCTTCAATTAACTCGACGCACCTGTCCCGCTGCTTGCAGGCTCCCTGTGCGGGGCGGCGAGGTGATCTGGAGCGAATTGCTCGGTGTTTTGGGGAGCTTTTGCAATTCGCTTTGGACCCCAGCTGCCGCAGCGCACGGTTGATGAGAGGCGCGGGGCTTGCGGGCGACCGCTCGCGCGCCGCCGACTGCGAGTTGAGCTGTGCCGCCTCGCTCGCACAGTCTGATTCCAGCCCCCACACGCAACCTCTGCTGAACAGCTTTGGTTTACCACGTCCAATGTGTGCTGCAGTGCGTGGCGCGAAAGAATAGGGCGCGGACTCCAGCCGCCGAGGGGGGATAGCAGCAGGCAGGTGGTGAGCGCGGCTGCGGTGCTCAGCACGCAATACCACAAAACTCGCGGGAGGATACAATTCTCAGAAAGATAGGCAGATATGTAAGCAAAATCCCGGGCCGCCGCCGCTACCGCTGCCCCACTGCCGCCGCCGCCGCGGCGCGCCCCGCCCCCGCCCCCGCGCCGCGCCGCGCCGCCGCGGCCTTTGCGTCCAGCGCCTCGCGCAGCGCCAGCGTCAGCGAGGGCTCGTGCGCCTCGGCGTGGGCGGCCAGGTACTCCAGGCTCTGCATCTCGGTCAGCCGCGAAACGGTGCG
The DNA here is from genome assembly GCA_003203535.1 of Raphidocelis subcapitata. Lineage (NCBI taxonomy): Eukaryota > Viridiplantae > Chlorophyta > Chlorophyceae > Sphaeropleales > Selenastraceae > Raphidocelis > Raphidocelis subcapitata. The sequence goes on along the minus strand of BDRX01000207.1, from coordinate 22,641 downwards.
GTCCTTTGAGAAGCCGAGGTTGTCGTCCACCAGGGCGTCACCCGCGTCACCGTCACCCGCGGCCGGCGCGCTGTGCGCGCCGCGCCGCGCGCCGCCCGCGGGCGGCGCGGGGCCGGCGGGGGCGGGCGCGGCGGCGGCGGCGGGGTGGGCTGCCGCGTCCTTTTGCTTGAGCCAGCCCTCGTGTGTGTACACGCGCTCAAACAGCTCAAAGGGCATCGCGTCCGCTGAGCACATGAGCTTGACCCTGCGCGGGGCCGCGTTTGGCGGCGTTGAGGGCAGCGGAGCCGTGCAGCGGGGCGCGGATAGGGTATGTGGCGCTTGCGGTGAATTATCCTGTGGCTAGAGCAAAGGCCTAAGGAAACTCGCGGCCAGGCTCAGTGGGCGCGCCAGCAGTGGAGCAGCCCAATCAAAGCTGCGCCGCCTGTTTACGCCCCTCCTCCCAAAACCGTGCAGCCCCCCCCCCCCCCAACCCCCACCCCCACCTGTGTTCGTACAGGACGTCGATCAGCGTGACAAAGCGGTACGCGGCAGACCTTTGGGGGGGAGGGGGGAGGTTTGGAAGGGGGAGGGGGCGCAGCGGGTTGGGCTGCGCACTGGGCGGCCAGACACCCTTTCCCCAACCCTGACAAAGCCAGCTGCCGCGAGTCTGGCGCGCCAACCTCACAACAAGCCCCCACCAAATACCCCCCACCCCCCTACGACCCCCGCCCCCCCCCCCCGCCGCCCACCTGTTGTGCGGCCCAAACACCGGCACCCCCCCCAGCGCGACCGTGTGGAAGGACGACGCGAGGGAGATGTAGTCGGCAGCCGCAACGGCGGCGCCGCAGAGCTCCTCAAACTCAAACAGCGCCGCACGGCCTGGGGGAAAAAGGGGGGGTGGGGGTGGGGAGGGGGGGAAAGGGGCGGTTGGTGGGGGGAAGGGTCGCGCGGGGCGCCGCTCGGGCCAAGCGGCGGTGGCTGTTGGCGGCGCAAGGGGCGGGAAGGGCGCTCGCGCTGGGCACGGCCCCAAAAGCCCTGGTCGCGCACCGCTGCTCCCCACTGTCGGTGCAATAAGCCCTTTCCAGCGCTGCAAGCCCCCCTCTCCCCCCCCCTCGCGCCGGCTCACCCAGTGCGTCTGGCACGTGCAGCACGCGCCCCATGGCCACCTGCAGCGTAGCGGGCGCGGGGGCGCCGCCGCCGCCGCCGGCCTCCAAAAAGGCCTCCCACAGCTCCTCGTCCCTTTTTGGGGTTGGGGTGGGGGGCGCAGTGAGGGGCGGGTGGCGGCCGTGAGCCCGGGCGGGGTGTGTGAGGAGCAGGGGCGTGCCCTTGACCCCCTGCCCGAGCCCTTCCCACCTGGCCCTGCCACCCCGTGCAGCCGCTGCTTGCAGCCGGGGCCTAATCCACCCCCTTTTGCCGAACAAGCCGCCTCCTCTTTGAGGCCCAAGCGTCCCTGGCACCCCCCCTCCCCCCTTTCCCCCCCTCCTCCCTCCCCCGCCCAACCACCCTCCTAAACCTCCCCGCTTGCCCCCCTTCTACCCCCCCCCACCTGTTTGGCTCCACAAAGTAGAGTCCGCGCGCGTGGTGGGCGAGGCGGCGGTAGTCAACGGGGGAGGCCATGTCGTGGATGACACACGCCTCCTGGGGGGGGGGTTGAGTCGGGTTGGGTGGTTTGAATTCGGGTCGATTGGGTTGATTTGGGTAGGTGGGTTGGTCAGTCCCATGCACAAACGACGGATGCGGCGGCGCGCTGCACCCCGTGGAGCGCCGCACCGCCCGCCGCACTGCAGCCCCAGCCGCCGCCGCCGCCCCCCCGCAACGCTTCAACTTCCCCTCCCTCCAAAGCATTGGTTGCCAAGGCCAATGCCCACCTTGAGGCGCGCTATGAAGGGCAGGAACAGCGCCCGCTGCAGCCCCCCCTCGTACAGCCGGTCCGGCGCGCGGTTGGAGGTGGCCACCAGCACCAGCCCGCTGTCCCAGAGGCGGCCGAAGAGGCGGTGGAGGATCATCGCGTCGGCGACGTCGGTGACAAACAACTCGTCAAGGGCCAGCACCTTTGGTTGCGTTGGGGGGGGGATTTGAGGTTGTTTGGGGGAGGGGGGGGGGTTCGCTTTGGGAGGGGGTTGGGGGGGGGGGTATCTCGTGGGCGTGCTGGGGCGGTTGGGGTCGGGAAGCCGGGCCTGCAACACTGCGTGCCGCGTGCGCTGCGCGGCCCCATCCCCCAACCCCCATGTTGAGCGCGGCGCGCCTTTGTCCCGGCCCCGATTCCGTCCGCCACGCGGCGCAGCGGGTCCGCCTCCCCCGCCGCGTGGCGCAGGCGCGAGTGCACGTCCAGCATGAAGTCGTGGAAGTGGGTGCGCTGGACCTGGGGTGGGGTGGGGGGGTGTTGGGCGTTGGTGCGGTGTCTCAACAGGGGTCTGGGGGTTGGGCCCTGGGCCGGTTGCAGCGGCCACCAAGAACGAGCGCCGCCCAGGGCCGCTCCCGCCAAGAGCCCGCTCCTGCCAGGGGGCCAGCCCCCACCTGGAACTCCCCCCACCTGGAACTCCCCCCACCTGGAACTCCCCCCACCTGGAACTCCCCCCACCTGGAACTCCCTGGGTGCCGCCTTGACAAACATGTCCATGAGCATGGTCTTGCCACACCCCACGCCACCAAACATGTACAGCCCGCGCGCACAGGGGGCGGCCAGGCCGGGCTGGGGGGCCAGCCCGCTGGAGCTCTGCAGCAGCGTGGACAGGCCGTGCAGCCTGGGGGGGTGGGTGGGGCGGGGTGGGGTAGGAGAAGGGTGTGCGGGGAGTTTGGTGGCTGAGCACATTGGAAGAGGTTGTCAGAGGCGCAAAACTGGCGGTGCATTTGCGTGGGCTAGCAGCTGCTCTTCACCCTGGGCGAGCTTGCTACCCCTTCAGCTGCGAAGACACCAATCCCTGCTGCAGGCCACCAGGGCAGCGTGCGGTGCGCACCCCCCTCCCCACCCTCCCCCCCCACCAGCTCTGCTTGCTCTGCTTCACCGCCACTGAGTCCACCAGGGTCAGGCCGCTGGGGCGCGTGGGGCGGCGGTACGACGCACGCAGCTCCTCAAAAAGGGCCTCGGGTTGTTTGGGGGGGGGGGTTGTTGCGACGTTCCTTTGGCAGCTGGGCGGCTGTGAATTGGCCGGCACTCTCGTTCAGCTGCCGACTGACTGTGGTGCTTGCCGGCCTCGCACATAATCGCCCTTGCTTCCAGACCTCGCCCCCCCCCCCAACAAAGCAACCGCCCACCTGCAGCTTGCCCACAGTAACCGCCTGCAGGGGGTCTGGCCTGTACGTGCCCGCAGCAATGCCCGAGTCGTACAGCGCCTGGGGGCCCTCCGACGGAGTGCTGCTGCTGCTGCTGCCGCTGCCGCGGGTTGCGGCGCTGCACGAGATGGCGCGCGCCGGGGGCGCGGCGGGCGCCCACCGCCGCTGCCCCGAGCGGGGCCTGCTGCTGCTGCTGGTGCCGTCGCCGCTCCTGCTGGCTGCCGCCGCCCACTGCCGGCCTGGGGGGTCGGGGGGAGGGCATGCGTCGAAGGGCGCGGCCGGCGCGCTGAGCAAGCAACCGCAGCGGTGGCAGCACGCGCGCGCAGCGGCGCATGCCGGCGGCCGCCGGTCGTCCCTTAATTCCGCAGGCCCCCCTCACCTAAAGAAATCCACGCCGCGCTTGTCAAGCAGCCGCCGCCCAGTTTTAGGGCCGCGAGCGGGCCAAAAGCCTGCTGCAGCAGCTGGCCCGACATCTCCGCGACTGCAGCCGCTCTCCGAGCCCGCGGCCGGCCGTATGCGAATCAGCAGTGCCCTAACAATGGCACCATACGACGGGCGCGGGCGGGCGGGCGGGCGGGCGCCGCCGTGCGCAGGTCGCGGCGCTGCGCGCCGCGCCGCTGCTGCTGCCGCTGCTGACTCGCGCGTGCCCTGTGGCAACTTGCAACTGGGGCCGTGGCCGAATTCGGAGACAAGAACATAACGGGACCGAGGGGCTTGTAAATCAAGGAAGCAAGCCGGAACCAGAGGAGAGCGACTGCCCACCTTCCCGAGTCGGCCTGCCTCCTGGCAGGTGCCGGGCGTTTCCACGCCTGCCCGTCGCTGCGAGGTGCGTTACAGCGAAGATGGCGCAACCCCCTCACGGACACCCGCACGCATCGCCTAGGCTGCCGCCGGCCCGCCCTCCCCGCTCCCACCGCCGTCCCCGCCGCCGCCGCCGCCAGCGGCGCCCCCGCCGCCGTAGCGGGCCCGCAGCATGGCGACCAGCGCCAGCAGCCCGAGCGCCTCGCCGCCGTCCGGCCGGCCCGGCCGCGCCCCCCCCACCCAGGCGCCGGTGTCGATGTGCAGCCACGGCGGCGGCGGCGCGGCCGCATCCGACGGCCCGGCGGCGGCCCCGCCCGAGCCGCCCGCGCCCGGCGCCGCCGACGCGCGCGCCCCCGCGGCGACGAACTCCCAAAGGAACAGCGCCGCGACGATCGCGCCCCCCTGGCCGGCGCCGTCTGACGCCACCGAGCCGATGTCCGCCACCTTGGGGAGGGGGGGGGCAGCACCTTGATTTGCCGGCAGCGCTTTTGATTGAGACCTTCAGAGCCGGCCACTCCTCGGCATACCGTGGAGAGTCGGCTCTTGAGCACCGCCTCGTGGCGCAACCCCCAGCGCCAGACCCCCATTTCCCCACCCCGCCCTCCCCCCCTTCCCCCCACACCTTTGAGTCCAGCAGCCTGCGGTAGCCGCGGTGGAGGGGCAGACGCCAGAGGGGGTCGTTCTGGGGGCAGCCGCGGCGGGCGGGCGGGTAGCGCGGCGAGGTCGGGCGAAGCGGGGCTGGGGGCTTTGGCGAGGGCCGCTCAAACCGTGCAGCCCAATGTGTTGCTCCGCCTGCCGCGGCATGAGTGGCGCCGTCAAAGCGCGCGCCCCTAAACGCCTGGCAGAAACCCATTAAAACCGCCCAAACCTGCTCCGCCGCTGCGCGCTCCAGCTCCCTCCAGGCCGCGTCGTCGCTGGAAAACACAGCTGGCAGTTCCGGGCCCAGCGCCGCGCGCGCCGCGCCCTGTTGTTTAGGGACAGCCCCAGTTTCTAAGGCCGCACGGCTTGGGGAGGTGCGTTTTTTTGCACAAACGGAACTGTGCGCAATGCCCCAGACCCCCCCTTGGTTAGTGCGGCATCAGCGGCGCTGAAACCCGGCGCCCACCGTGAGCGTGGCTGCGTCTATGATGAGGTCTGGCCGCGCCGTTGCCGCCTCAAACAGCGCATCTGCGAGGATGAGGCGGCCCTCGGCATCGCAGTTGCCCTGCAGGGAGGGGGGCGCGGTGGCGTTGTGCACGTGCGCAGGGCGTGGAGGTGGAGTTGGAGCACATGCACGCGAGGAGGGGGCAGCCTGAGGCGACTCAAATGGGGGATGGCAGCCTGCACCAAAGGGCTGTCAAACAGCCCTGCGGAAAACGCCGGCGCTGCAGGCTGCTGCTCAACGGCACCCAAACCTCGAGCCGCGCACCAGGTTTCGCAAAGCGGCGCGCCCCTCCCCTCCCTCCCCCCCCCTCCCCCCCGACCTGTTCGATGGTCATCCCCGCGCGCGTGTCCAGCACGTCGAGGGGGCGGTAGGCGTCCCCCGCCACCGAGTTCTCCACGGCGGGCACCAGCACGCGCAGCGCCAGCGGCAGGCGGAGGGACATGACGGCGTGCGCCACCGCCAGCACCAGCGCCGCCCCTCCCATGTCCTTCTTCATGGTCTGGGGGGTGGGGTGGGGTGGGTTAGTTGCGGTGTGCCGAATGTTTGGAGGTGGGTGGGTGCGTGAGTTGTGGGTTGGGAGTGGGTTGGGATTGGCGACTCGGCGGCTGGCTGTAGGCCAAGCAGCTAGTGTCCAAGGTGTCCAACCCTTGTGAACAAACACAATCGCGGCGCCGCGCCTTCATGCCCGCTGCGGTTTTGAGGTTGAGCCCCCCCGTGTCGAAGCACACGCCCTTGCCGACCAGCGCCACCGCGGGGAGGGACGCCGCCCCAGCCCCGGGGGGGCGCCAGGTGATGTCGATGAGGGCGGGGGGGCTGGGGGGTGGGGGTGGGGCAGCCAATGAGTTTTGTGGTCGGGGTTCAGGGCGTGGCATTGACACAGGCAGCAAGCAGCGCCCTCAGCCGTGGCGGCTGCTCCAGGCGCCCCATCCCCGCCCGCCACGCCCACTGGCGCGGAGCCGCGCCCCGCACCGCGTGCTGGCGCGGCCGACGGTGTGGATTGCCGGGTAGCCGGCCTCCAGCAGGCCCTCCCCCGAAACGACGGAGCACTCTGCCCCTTCGTGCGCCGCCGCCAGCGCCACGGCCTCGCGCGCCAGGTGTTCAGGGCCCAGGTCGTTGGCCGGGGTGTTGATGAGGTCGCGCGCAAAGTAGTGGGCGCGCGCCAGCGCGACCGCGCGGCGCCTGCGGTGTGGGTGGGTGGCTCACAGTTTGAATGGGGTTGGGGAGTGCTGGTTGGAGTGCCGCGCAAGGCCCCATTCGGTGGGGGAGTGTGTTGGGGAGGAGATAGGGTGGGGTGGACGCGCACCTGTCCGCCGCCTCGGGGCACACCAGGCGCGCGCCCGCAGCACCGCGCTCCTTGCCCCCCTGCTTGGCGGTCTTGTAGCGGTCAAACTTGTACGAGCCTGGGGGCGGTTTGGGGGTTGGCGCGCCGTTGACCGCATGCAGACCGCGGCGTGTGCGCGTTTGCGCCGCGTGCGGCAGCGCGGGGAGCGGCAGCCTTGAGCGTGTCGCTCGCGGGTCGAAACCGGCTCTGCAGAGCTGATGCAGTGCGGGGCTCACCCAGCATCCAGCCCAGCGCGGCGGCGTCTGCGGCGTCCGCCACGCCGCCGCGCGCAAACGCCTCGAGCGCAGCGGTGTCGAGCGCGTACACCGCGCCGCCCCCCTCCCCGCCGCTGCCGTCCTTTGAGCCGCCGCCGGGCAGCTTGCCCGCCGCCGCCGCCCAGCCCCAAACGTCGGTGGGGGAGTCGAGGCCGACGATGACGCCGGCGATGCGGCCCTGGGTGTTTTGGTTGGGGGGGGGGTGTGGGCGGCTGCGTCTGGGTATGGGTGCCACGGACGTGTATGGCAAGCCTGTTTGCAAACACCGCCACGAACGGGCAGCTCGCGGCGGCAGGGAGTCGGCAGAGGAGCCAGCAGTGCGCCCAGCGCCCGCCCCACCTCATCGCTGGGAACGGCAAACGTGTCGCCACTTTTCGCCACCTTGGCGCCGCTCTCCTCCGCCCAGCGCCGCGCCGACGGCGGCAGCGCCAGCAGCGCCGCGTCCCAGCCGCCGGCTGTGTGCACGGGGACGAGCGGGACCTCCCCACCCGACGGCGGCGCCGACAGCAGCACGGCCTCTGCGCGCGCCGACGCCTCCCAGCACCACGGCTCGGGCTGCATCGCGTAAGCGGCCACGGATCGACGAACCGAAGAACGCAGGCACTGGTTCAGGAGCAGGCGGCCTCCAGGCTGGGCGCGCGCGGCAACTTGACGCATGTGATCTCGCTTCGAACGAGCCTGAAGCGCATATATGTAGAGCGGGAAGCCAGTTAACGTCTACCTAGGGGTTTGCGCATCATTGAGGGCCGCCCCGCCCGAGGCCGGGGGCAGCTGCGGGGTTCGGCGGAAGCCGCCTCGCCGCAGCCTCGCCCCAGCCAGCCTCGCCCCGAGTCAGCATCCCCTCGACCTGCAGCAAGCTTTCGCACTGTCCCCACACAGGCGAGACCCCCCACCAGCGCAATGTTTTACACGCGGGTGGGGGCGACGCGATTCAATCGCCGGCGACGGCGAGGCGAGGTGGTGCAGCGGCGAGGCGGGGCGCGGCGGGCGCGCTTGTTCGCAGCGCGGCGCGCGCAGCCCCCGCACTGGGGTCCGGCCAGCCCCGCCCCGCCAGCCATTGGGAGAGGGGAGGGCCGCGTTGCTTTTAGAACGAGACGTCACCGCTTCTGCGCAGTGGAGCGGGGGGGGGGGCAGGGCATTTCAGTTCCTGGCGCTTTGAGTTGCTGCAGCCACGCTGAGACCTCCTTGCCCACACGCCCCTGTTGACTAGCCGCCCCCTCCGATGCCGCCCCTACCCACCCTGGGGTTGTTCATTTCCTCCTGCACGCTGGCAATCAGCTTCTCAGCCATGATGTTGACCTCCTCACCCAGGGACACCTGAAAAGGGGTGTGCGGCAGCGGCGGCAAACGCGTGGGGGGCTGCAAACGCAATCAAGGCAAGCTGCCGAACACAATCAAGGCAAAGCCGCTGACCTGAGCCTGTCCGCCGCGCGCCAAGCACACTGCCGGCACAATTGGCTTCCCGACACGCAATTACTGCCGCCCTACTCACCGCCTGCGTGAACACCAGCCTCAGGGTGTCGTTCTTGACGTTCTGGGGCTGCATCCTGCGAGGCGCGGCGCGCTCGTAGGCGGTCGGCAGGCGGCCTCGCGGGGGAGGTCATCGCCGCGGGGACCGGCATGCGTGCCGCCTGCCGCGACGAGGCGCACAGACCGCCCGCCCCGGCCGCCCGCCCCCCCCCCCGCGGCTCACGATATCACGCCGTGCCGCTTGAGCCCGCCCAGCACGACGCTGGTGATTGCAATCTGCCCGACCAGGTTGGAGATCCACCCCATGGCTGCTGCGGTCGAGCCCGAAGCGCGCGGCGAGGCGCGACGGCAGCGGCGGCGCGGCGCGCGCGGCGGGCGGCGCGCTCACGACGACAGCCGACGCCTGCGGCCGTGCGAGCAGAGGGCAGCTGTGGGGCTTCGTGGCGGGCCTCACACGCCTCTACGGGCGTTCAGGCAAGTCGATCTAGGGATTCTAGGCTGGCGCGCCCGGCGCGTCCCCATGCGACCTGCGACTGCCGTGTGTAAGAGAAGCCCGACACACCTGTTGCTTCCTGTGCCGTGGACGGGCCCTCCGCTCGCCGCTGTGGACGCTGTTCTCGCGAGCGAGCCCCGACGCTGGCCGCTTCGTGCGCGCTCGGGCAAGGCGCTCCAGCAAAAAACGAGCGCGCTGATTGAAATGTGGTCGTGCTGCTGGCCGCCGCCCGCATGAACACGCGCGCGCGGGGCGGCCCGCGGCGGGCCGCGGTGCCGGCGAGTGCCGTCGACTAGGCGGCGCCTCGCCGTGGCACGCGGTGTGCTGGCGACAAGGAGGCTGCGGAGGGTGTCCACCTTGTCGCACCGCACAGCTTGGGAGCGGTGGCACCGAGCGGCCTCAGCCGCCGGGCCGCCTTGGGCAAGCGGCGCCTCGGGTCAAAATGGGTCAAAGACGCTGGGACAGAGTGTCGTGCCAACTGCCGAGGGTTTGTGCAGTCGCAAGGCTGATGTGCTCCCAGGCCGACGTCTTCAGGGCCAGCACAGCAATGGGTGCACAGACTGGCACATGCCAGGCAGGCACGCTCGCGCGACGCCTGCGCGGCAAAGTGCGGCGGCCGGCGGCGCGGCGCGGTCAACCCAGCGGGCGCCCGGTTGAGGTGCCTCAGGTATCATCAACCACTCGCGACTCGCGAGCTGAGCAATCGCGCTCGCTGGCATTGTACGACCCAGGTCGCAGGCGGCGCATCGCTTGAATCGCCCTGCACTCGTCGAAACCAGCGGGTCATCAGCGGCCAGCGCGCGGTCGTCGCGCGCGCAGCGCGCCACGTCAAAGCCCACCTTCTAGGGCGCATGCATAAAACCTTGCCCCCACTTCCCCTCCCTCAGACAGCGAACAGAAGGCCCCCCAGATCGCTTCGGACCTGCAGGGCCAGCAGGGCCCGCGGGGCCGCGGCCTCGCAAATGAGCAAGCAGTCCAAGGGAGCAGCGAACCGATTGCATCATCCCGAGCCGGAGCAGCGGGCCCAGCACGCGCGCTGGCTCGCGAGCCTGTTTGCAGACCCCGCTTCCCTGGCCTCCCAGACGGCAGCGGCCTATTCGGAGCTTCTAGACGAAGTTCTCCTAGACGTGGGTGTTTTGCGGCTGCGAGGCTCCGCGTCGGGGGCGCCGTAGCGGCCGGGCGCGCAAAACGGCGGCGCGCAGTGCTGCGTGCGACCGGCGCGGTTGCCGGTGTACGCGTGCCTCCCCAATCATCATCAACGCAGCACAGTATGATCGAGGGCACGCGAACCCACGAAACGCAGGTCGCTGTGGAAGCGCATAGGGAGGCCAAGCTGGGCCTCGCGCCGCCGCCGCCCCCGCCGGCGCCCCCGCCGCCGCGGCCGCTCGACCCGTTGCCGGGCGCGCGCGGCCCAACCGACGTGTTTGGCCAGGCGCACCCGCCTTCGGCCATGGAGCAGATCACGTGCATGAAGTGCGGCCGCAAGGTGGCGGCGGGGCGCTTCGCGCCGCACCTGGAAAAGTGCCTCGGCGGCGGGCGGCAGTCGAGCCGGCAGGCGACGCGGCGGGGCGCGGGGTGACGGCGGGCGGCGGCAGCAGGGGATTCGTTTCACGCGCACTACCTAGGCAGTTTTTCTTCGCAGCTTTCACAGCCTTGGCATTTGATGTCCGCACAGTCTAGTGGCTGCAGTCTGCACACCACATCACCCCTCCCAATTCCCATCACTCCATTTCACTCCCGCGTCCCCAAAACTGCAATTCCCCAGCCCTAACCAAGTAAACACTTTCAGGTTACAGGTTACTTTGGCTGGGCAAGGCAGTTCAAGAGTGTTGGGCGGTGCCAAGCAGGGGGGCGATCCGGTGGAGGGGCGGCAGCAGATCGAATGCCGGTCATTTCGGGGTCTCGAACGACATAACGCGCAGTCCGCGGCACAGGGCGTCTGCCTCGGCCCCGTCCCCCACCATCCAGGGGGCGACCTCAGCCGCAGCCTCGGCCCCGGCCGCCGCCGCCGCGGCGTCGAAGCACGACGGCACAGACAGCGACCGCCACGCAGCGCGCTGGTCGCCGAGCGCTGGCACAGCGTGCAGCGGCGCCGACTGCAGCTGCTGCTGCGCGCCGGCCCCGCACTCCCCCAGCAGCGACTCCACATCCGCAGGCGCCAGCCCCGGCTGGTGGCGCGGCGCGACGGCGCCGAGCGGCACAAACGCGAGGGCGATGGGCCCCAACCGCTGCTGCTGCTGCTGCTGCTGCTGCTGCTGCGGCCGCTGAGGCTGCTGGTCTGCACGCTGCTGAGGCTGCTGCTGCCGGGGCTGGGCCTGGCCGAGGTTTGCGGGGTCCATGCCAGCTGGCAGCGTGAGGCTGCCCTCCTGCCAGCGCTTGAACATGTCCAACAGAGCCTGCCGGTCGCCCTCGGCAGCACCCTCCTCGGCAGACACCTCCCAAGGCGCCGCGGCATCGTCGTCGCCGGGCGGCGCCGCCGCCGCGGTGTCGCGGCGCATCTGGAGGAGCCGGCTGCGGGCGTCGGCCATCGCCGAGGCGCGCACCTCGGCGGTCTCACTGCGCAGGCGCTTGGGGGCGCCATCCGAGGCGGCACCCAGCAGCTGCGGCTGCAGCTGCTGGGAGGGCCGTGGCGAGATTGCTCCCGCGATGGCGGCGTTGGCGGCCGCCTCGATCGCGGCCACCTGCGCCGCAGCCTGGGCGGCAGCAGCAGCCGCAGCGGCCGCCGCCGCGGCCGCATCCTCTGCAGCCACGTCTGCACGCGTGCTGATGGGCGCAGGCGCGTCCGTGGCAGGCGCCGCGGCGCCAGCGGGCGCGGCGTTGGCGTCGTCGCGGCCGTAGATGCCCCACCCGGGGTGCCCCGGCAGCCGCCACGCGCGCAGCGCCTGCGCCCTGAGTGAGGGCAGCATGCTGGCGAGCCAGGGGTCGGCCCCGCGCACGGGCACCTCTGCGCCGTCTGGGTACACCAGCCCGCTGGGGCCCTCCTCGGCCAGCAGCGTGCCCAGGTGGGCGTCAAACAGCAGGCCCACGCGCGCGCCGCCGGCGTCGGCGGCAAACAGCCGCCGCCGGCCGTCGGGCGGCACCGCGCCGGCGGCGTGCGCGACGGCCTCCGCCCAGTGCGCGGCGCTGAGCTTGAGCAGCGACAGCAGCGCGGCGCGCGCGCTGGCGTCGCCCTCCACCAGCGCGGCCAGCGCGGCAAACTGGCCGACGTGGGAGATGCGCGCGAGGTGGGGCGGCACCACCAGCGGCACGCGCTCCGCAGCCACGGCGTCAGCGAGGCGCCGCAGCTTGTCGGCGGTGGCGCGGCCGACGTGCACGATGCGCGCGATGTCGTCTGTGGTCGTGGGGGTGTCGCGCTTGAGGGCCTGCTTCATGCGGCGCGTGGCCACGAGGAAGGGCTCGCTCACCAGCGAGCCAACCTGGGGGGCCGGGACGAGGGGGGTGCTGGTGTTGGGGGCAAGTGCATTTCAGGGCCCAGCCAGCTGCATTTCAGGCGCCGGCAACTGCCCTGTGAGATCACCAAGTCAATAACAAATGCAGCCCCTGGAAGCGGCACGCATCCCGGCTGTGCGGCACTCACGTTGGGCAGCGGCGCGCCGGTGGTGGCGTCCACAGCGCGCAGCGCCAGCCTGAAGCGCGCGCCCTTGCCCTGCAGCGTCGCCTCGCTGCTGGCGCAGCAGCGCAGGCCGCTCAGGGAGACCAGGCCGCCCGCCTGCGGCAGCAGCACGAGCCGGTCGTGCCGGCCGCCCGCGCCGGCACCCTCGTCCTCGCTCACACCACCCTCGCTGGCGCCGTCACCGCCGCCAGATGCCGACCGCGGCAGCGCGCCGCCAGCCGGCGCGCGCGAGCGCGCGCGCCACTGCGATGCGGCGTTGCCGGCCGCCCCCAGGACGGGGACCCCGGCCTCAGCGCGCAGCAGCGGGCCGCGCGCCGCGGCGGCGTCGATGGCGCATGCCGCCAGCACCGCGTCAAAGGCGAGGCCGGCAACCGCGTCGGCGCAGCTGGCGGCCGCGGGGGTGAGCCCGTCAAACACGTCGCCGTGGATCACCGTCACCTGGGGCGTTGCGGGGGGAGGGGGGGGGGGGCGCGGGAGATTGGGGAGTTGGAGTTCAGGCTGGGGGACCCTGTCGCCAGCAAGCTGGGTTGGATGCGGCGAGGCAACATGAGCGGTACGTGCGCGCAGCAGCACAGCCCCGCGCACCTCGATGGCGGTGCCGGGGGGCAGCATCGCGTCCTGCGCGCCGGTCGCGGCGTCGTCGTCGCTGTGCCCCGAGGCGCCAAGCGCGACGTGCACGGGTGCGCCGCAGGGGGCCCTGAGGGGGTCCTCCGCGAGGTAGCGGCCCCCCAGGGCGCGGCCGCAGGGCTGGACGGTGTTGAAGCGGCACAGCGCGCAGCCGGCGGCGCCGCACGCGGTGGACCTGCGCGCGGCGGGGGCGGGGGGAGAGGGGTGTGTGAGGGCGAATCGGTCAGGTGGCCGGTGCGCGTCTGCGGCGGCAATGTCAAAGCGGGGTGGCTTCAAGACCGTGATGCAGGTGGAGGGGCCCAAGCCTGCGGCGCGCGCACCTGCAGCTGTGGTGGAGGCGCAGCGCCTGCACTGCGCCAGATGCCGCCGCGGCCAGAGGCGCCGTCGGCGCAGGGGTTTGTGCAACGGGGCTGCCACCGCCGGCGCTCGAGTCGCGCGGCGAGATGGCGTCACCGGCCGATCCCGCGGCAGCTGCTGGGGCAGCGAACGGCGGGGGCCCGGCCACGGCCGCACCCAGCCTCGCGGTGGCGACGCGCGGCAGGCACGGCAGGAGGCCGGCCACGAGTAAGCGCGCCGCCTCCTCGCCTTCGACGTCCTTCAGGTGGCCGCGCTGCGCCAGCAGCAGCGTGTAGCGCAGCAGCAGGTCCCGCAGCTCCGCCGTGGCATCGTCGGCGTGCGCCGCAACATCGGCCGCCGCTGCGGCCGGCACCGCGGCCGCCTCCATCTCGCTAGAAGGGGAGCACGGAGCTTCGGCTTCTGTTTGGCTGGCGCGAGACGCGCGGCGCGTTCTCATATGCGCTGGGGAGGGGCCTTTGGGCCGCGACTTCCGAGTCCTTCACCACTCTTTCCTATGAGCAGGGCACGATACGCGCTTATACCGTGGACGCGATACCGTGGACGAAGAATAATGCGAGTTTCAATCGATTGAGTGGTGGAGGGACCCGTGCCAGCCCTGTGAAGGCAGACTGGGGAGCGAGAACCCGCAGCGAAGTCACACTTTGTGAGCGGGCTCTTCAGCCTGACGGCCCCGCCCCGGTGACATGCCGTGTGTGTGCGACCAATGGGTGTTGGAATCCGTCACACCCGAGGGCCGGGTGGCAACGGCCGGCGCCGGACGCGTTGGGCCGCCGGACTGCACTGCAGTGCTGGCGCCGGCAGGACCGGCGAAGTCGTGCACACGAGGCGCGCAAGCTGCGTCCGACCAGCCAGAACGCGTGCCGGCCATGTTTGGGATGGTTTTCTTGCCCCAAATGAGATGGGGGCATTCCTGGGTAAGCCGGGGAGCGGTCGCCGGGTGGTCCTAATCCGGCCCTGCATGGCCGGGCGGGGCACAAAAGCGTGTTGCTGGCTCTCCCCACATGCGCATCGCAGACACATGTTGGCATCGTCAATCTACTTGTAAAATCATGTAGCTTGCTTGCAGATCAGCAGCGGTGCCTGGGCTCAACGGCAAAGCGGTGCCTGTCAACGGCAAAACATTCCAGGCTGCTGCTCCGGGTTGTGTGTCTGCCCCTGCGGCTGGACCCGCCGCAAGGAAGCACTCAGTGCATTGTACGCGTTGCTGGGATCAACGGGTAGCCGCAGTTCCGCCCCGCACCCTGCCGGTCTGGGCAGCGCGCAGAGCGGCTGCGCGCCGACGGCGTCGTGGCGCCGCTGGTCTGCGGCAGCATCCTCTCAACGGCGGGTGCGCGCTACAAAATATCACATTGGGTGCTCATTCAGCATGAATGCACGTTGAGCAGCCGCTTTTGAAGACGCCCTTCAGGTGGACGGGCACCCGGTCAGTTCTGCCCCTTTCCGCGGGTGACTCCGCTTGGGACGCCCGCACCCAGCCGCCCGTTACTTTATACGCCGATCCTGCGCAGCTCTGCTCAGCCCGGCGCGCGTCTCAACACCAACGCCCGGCCGAGCCGCGGGCCCTCTCTGCGGCTTCGTCGATTCGATCGGATTGGGCGCGGTTCACAAGAACCTCTGGCCAATAACAGCGGCTGTTGGGCCGCGGGGCGGGAGACACAGCGCGACGCCGGCGCGGCGCGGCGCAGCACCGCGCGCTTGCTTCGAGCGGGGCGGCATGGCGCGGCAGCGGAGCGGCGGGATGCGGGTGCACGCACGCCTGCTGGCGATCGCGCTGGTTGCGGCGGCGGCGGCGCACGCGCGCGCCCAGCTTGGCATCCCGACGGGGCTGCTTGAGACGGTGCAGGTGACAGAGGTGCGGCTGGCGGAGATCCCGGGGTGCGCGCCCGAGGGCGGCAGCCAGAAGCCCTCCAACTACCTGCGCGGCGGCATCAGCGGCGGCTGCGTGCTGGAGCGTGTCATGTCGCCGGATGAGACGTGGGTGCCAACAGGCAGCGGTTGAAGCTGGGGTGTTTTCGGGGGTCGTGGGGGCAGCAGCCACCCCTTTGGCGGGGGCCGCCCCGGTCGCTTCAGGGCGAATGTGAACGGCTGCAACCGTGCGCTGCGTGCTGTGCCTGCGCCTGGCCCCGCCTGCATCCTCACCCATTCCGCTGCTCCCCGCCCCCTCCTCCCGCAGTGTGGTTGTGACGTTCAACGTCGCCCCCAACGCCGCGGGCGTGCCCGCCGAGGCTGTGCCGGGGACGTGGGACATGATCGGCACTGTGCGCGCCATCGGCGGCCTCGTGGACATGTGGGTGGGCGCGCGGCAGGGCCGGCGCGCTGCACGCGCGGGGAGCGGGGAGGGACAGGGCGCGTGCTGCCCCAGCCCTGTGCGCCCCGCGCTGCTCGCCGCACCCGCCCCTCGCGCCCCTCCTTGCGGCTGAAGCGCTGCAACCCCCCCCTCCCCTTTGCGCCCCCCAGTGCCGTGGTCCCCCCCAAGGGTGCCGCCCCCCCCGAGGTTGACTTTGCCGCGGACACGCTGTACTCCAGCCCCGAGTACAACAGCGAGCAGTACACAGCACTCAGCGGGGAGTTCCTGGCGGGCCACCCGGGCGGCTACGCGCTCAACCTCACCAACAGGGGGGACCAACCCGTGCTCATCATACTGCAGGTGGGGGGGGACTGCAGGGTGGCAGGGGAGTGTGTGTGTGTGTGTGTGACGGGGCTGAGTGCAAGTGCAGGGCTGCCGCCGCAAGGCGGTTTGGCCGTGGCGTTTGCACCCGGTGCGCAAGGCTGCACCTGGTGCCCTGCTGAAAGGCCTGCCCCCCTCCCCCTCCCCCCCACCGTTAGGTCCACACCCCCATTGCCACGGTGACCCTTCACCCGGACGAGGTGGAGGTCATGAGGGACCTGCTGCAGCGCTGCTGCCCACCCACCGCGCGCGGCAAGTTCTGCTCGCAGCTGCTGCCCGCCGTCACCGCGCCCACGCGCGCCCCCGAGAGTGACATCTGCCGCATGCCGCCCACAAACTGCGGCACGGACGGGCGGCTGCGGCAGCTCAACCTGGCCAACGTGGGGCTGGACTGCGGCGGCCAGGGCCTGCCTCCGTCCTTTGCCGACCTGGAGGAGCTGCTCACCCTGGACGTGGCCTACAACGCCGTGGGGGGGACCACAACGGACCTGGCAGACATGCTGGGAGAGGTGGGGCGCGCACACGGGGGCGCGTGGGGAGGGGGGGTCCCCGGGCGCGGCGTGCAGCGGGCGGGGCTGGCGCGTAGCGGCCACGGCTAGCTCCCACGCCACCGCGCTGCGACGGCATGCACGCGGCTGCTGAAAGCCGCCTCCCACCACCAATGCCTCCTCTGGCTCTCCCACCACCAATGCAGATGCCGTCGCTGCGCAAGCTGTGGGCCCGTAACACCAACCTGACTGGCACGCTGCCCTGCGAGCTTACGGACAATGGCGAGCTGCAGGTGCTGTCACTCAGCCTCAACCCCGGCATCACCGGCACCGTGCCAGAGTGCCTGCTGGCGGTGAGTGGGCTGCGGCCTGCCCTTTGCGCTTCTGCGCACGAGCATGCGGCACAGCGCGGCAGTGCCCCCAAACATGGCAGGTCACTGGGGCAGTGCCGTTCGCCCCCTGCCAACCCGCCTGCCCCCCCTGCCCCCCCCCCCCCCCCAGGACCCCTCCCTGCAGGAGCTTTACATCTCCGGCCTCAGCCTGGAGGGGTCGCTGCCCGATGCCATCCCCGATGCCAGCCCCCTGCGTGTGCTGTTTGCAAACGGAGGCGGTAGCGGCCAGCTAACGGGTAAGTGTGAAGCGGCAGGGTTGGGGGGTGCGGCCCCTGCTGGGGTTTGCTCCCGCCTGCTGCTGCGCAGCTGTGTTGCGCGCGCTTTGCTGGCCTTGGCCGTGCCCCCGCATGCCGCATCCAACCGCGCCCTTGCCCCCTCTTTTACCTGCAGGCTCCATCCCCTCCAGCCTGCTCCTCGCGCCCAGCTTCACATTCCTCAGCCTCGCCAACAACAACTTTGAGGGTGGGTGGGTGGGTTGGGGGAGCCTCAGGAGCTTGGCTCTGGCCCGCGCTCACCGTGCGCGCGTTCCGCTGCGCGCTTGCAGCACATGCTTGGTTTTTGTGTTTGGGGCTCGATTGCGCGCTGTTGTCGGAGGCTATTCCCATCCTCGACGCGCTGACCAACACGCTTCACCCCTCCCCCCCCCCCTCGCACCAGGCGCCATTCCCACGCTGCCCGGCACGCTGCGCATGCTCAACGTGAGCACCAACTCCCTGGCGGCGCTGCCCCCCAAGCTGCCCTTCAACCTGGAGATGCTGGACGCCTCGGTCAACGTGCTGGGGGGCAGTGTCCCACCCCTGCCGTACCGCCTGGTGCACCTCAACCTCGAGGAAAACGACCTGGGGGGCCCCATGCCGCCGCTGCTGGACCGCAGCGGCACCGCGCCGCTGGCGCCGACCAGCACCGCCGGCAGGCGGCGCGTGATGCGGCGGCTGATGCAGGCGGTGGCGGGGGTTGTGCCGGCTGTGGGCAAGCCCAAGGCCAAGGCCAAGGCCAAGACCGCCGTCAACGCCGACCTGGTGAGCAGGGAGGGGGGAACCGGACAGAACCGTCCGCGATGGCCGCCCTGGGCACATGTCTGCAGGTCATGCCAGGCCCAACCTGTCTGGGTTGCATCCGCGCTTCACCAAATGGCTCCCCCAAACCCACCTCTCTACCTCCCCTCTCACGCGCCCGCAGCCCAACGCGGCCGCGCCGATCAAGAGCCCCGCCACCACGCCGCGCCTGCGCTTTGCGGCGCTGGGCCTCAACCACCTCACCGGCACGCTGCCCGCCGCGTGGGTGTCCGTGCCCCAGAAGCTGCACACCCTGGACGTGTCCAACAACGACCTCACGGGCGCACTGCCCGCAAAGTGGGACCTCCCGCAGCTGGCCTGGCTGGACCTTTCGGGCAACCTGCTGGAGGGTGCGTGGGCGCTTGTCGGGGGGTGGGGCGGAACGCGGGCAGGCGAAGCCGCGGCCAACCCTGCTGCTGAAAGAAGCCAGACGCCTGTGCACCCATGGCCCGATGCATTGCCGGCCGATCGCTACACCCTCGTATGTTCCAGAACTGGCTACCACAATTCACAATGCTCCACCCTCCCGCCGATCCCAGGCTCCCTGCCCGCCTCCCTGGGCGACCAGCTCTCCCTGGTGCACGTTGACCTGCGCGCCAACCAGCTGGCCGGCGAGCTGGGGCCTTTTGCAGAGACCCTGGCCGAGGGCAGCGACCGCATCGTGTTCCTGGACCTCAGCGACAACTACTTCGAGGGGCCCGTGCCCGCAGACTTCGAGGACGCAACCGTGCTCAACAGCGTGTCAACGGTCACGCTCAACGGGTGGGGGCGGCGCGCGCCCGCGCTCCAGCACCCAAGCATGGGGTTGGCAGCAGGAGCTGCTGCTCGGCCGCTGAGATTGCCATGGGCGCTCCAGCCCGAGTTTGCGCTGTGACGAGTCAGTCGCCATGCAGACGCCGCGTCTAAGCGCACCACTAAACGGCTGCCCCCACCCCCCCTACCCCGCCCCCGCAGCAAGCCCGCGGACCGCGTGTTTGACATCTCCAACAACTCCTTCAGCGGCGGGCCCTTCCCCATGTGGATGGTGGAGCGCGTGTTCACGGAGAAGGACGACTGCGGGGGCTGCGAAATCAAAGTGGCGGGTGGGTGGCTGGGCAGCTGCGCAGGCGGATGCGCCGGGTGTGTTGGCCGCGTGCACGCCGTGTTGGGGCAAGGTTGCCAGCCAGTGTTCAAGGCGAATGTCATTGCTCCGGTCGCCTTTACACCCCCCCTCCCCGGACCCCCCCTCCGCCAGTGAACGGTGTGGACGACCACCTGGCCTGCCCCACGAAGCAAGAGGCCGCGCAGTATGCGGGGGTGATGGCCATCCCTGGGGCCCGCCAGGTGCTGGAGGCGTACGCCTTCACCTGCGACGCCGGCAACGACACCACCGTCAGCCTGCTGTCCGTAATGGACGGCAGCGCCGTGGGCCAGCGCACGCGCCGCGCCGGCAAGCCCAAGCCCGCGAGCCCCGCTGCGGGCAGCGCTGCGCCCAGCACCAAGGCGCCCGAGGCCGTCGCTGCTCCCGCCGGTGGCGAGGGCGGCGGCGACAGCAAGCCCAACGGGGCCTCGACTGCAGGTGGGGTTGAGGCTTTGGGATGGCTGTGCTGGTAGCAGTTTAGGGCGTGCCGGGAGAAACCGCACCGACCCTGTGACACAGAACGTCCCTATTTCATCACCCACAAAACCCGTCCCCCCCCCTTCCAACCCCCACCCCCAGGCATCGTGATCGGCGTGCTTGCGGGCGTGGGCCTGCTGGGCGGTGCGGGTTACTACGGCGAGAAGAAGAGCCGCCGCTGGCGCCAGGGCTGGTCCAAGGACCCCAACCTCGAGGTGCCGGGCGGCCTGCTGCCGCAGTCCTCAACCGCGGTCGGCAGCGGCCGCCGCCGCCCGCTGGGCGCGGGCTGGGGCTCGCGCGTGGCGGCGCGAGACGCGGACCATGGCGTTTTTGGCGTGATGCCACCGGCGCGAGAGGCTTGATTGAGGCCGCCGACAAGACGACCCCCCCACCCGCCTGCGGCAGCAGCGCAACAAGCGGCAGCTCGCTCGCTCCCAGGCCAGCGCTCGCTCGCTGTCGCACGCACGCATGCCGTGCCGTCGTCAACCGCCGGCATTGATGTTTGCGCCCGGGTTATATATGTGATGTGGTGAGGCACAGAGATGACCACAAGTAGCGACTGCTTATCTTTCCTCCCTTGTTCCTCCATACATTCACCTGCTTGTCCTTTGCCTTGTAAGATCACCACACGCAGCCGCCTGCCAGCCAGCGGAGCGAGGCGACGTGTCACGGGCGGTGGGCTCCGGCGGTCACCCAGCTCCGAGCAGCGCGCGCCTTGAACGCGCGCGCGCGCTGCGCCCGCCCGGCTGCCGCCGGGCGCGGTGCGCCGCAGCCTTTGCCTTGCGCCTAAGCCGAAGACGGTGTCTTCGGCTTCCTCTCTTGCGGATTGTGGCATGCAGTGGCGCAGCCCTTTGCCATGGGTGCGCTCAGGCCCGCTGTAAGCCCTGATCTCTGAGGCCACCACTGTGAGACCCTGGCAGCCCTTGGCCGCAGCTGTCAGTATGCAGGCCCCCTCGCACAGCGCAGAGATGGACGAGCGGGGCTGCCAGACGGGCAGCAGGGCCCGTGCTGGCAGCTCACGCGGCCAGGCCGCTTGCTGCGGCCTACCCTTCAAGCCGAAGACCTTGTGACGAGTTTGTATGGGCGGCTCGTCACGTTAAACCACGCCCTAGCAGCCTGTGCGAGGCAGAGGAGGTTTTTCACGGACCTGCAGATCAGCCCGAGCACTGGCAGCCTCGCCAGCCCAGCCAGCACGCTGTGTTCTGCGAATTTTCGTCCATCCCCATCGCGGCCTGTGGTGGACAGCGTGTGGCGGGCGACGCGGCGGCGGCGCGCGCGCGCGGCGCGGGCGCCCGCGCGTTGCAGCGCGCTGCCGGCGGACGGCGGCGCGGCAGCGGCAGCAGAGGAGCGAGAACGGCACAGCCTACGGCGGCGCTTGCGGAGAGCCTCCGGCGGCGCGTGGAGCAGGAACCCACCCCCACGGGGTCAGCAGCGATGCCAGCGCAGCGGCACGCGAGAGGCCGCCCTGCACACACCCGGAGCCCAAGCAGCCAGCAGCAGCGGCGTCTCGGCCTTCCCAATCCGCTGGCGTCGACCAGTCCAGGCGCATTGCTTTGTCTTTTCTGGCACGTTTTCCTCCTACGTATTCGGCCTTCCAAAACGGCCGCGCGCGGCGGCCCGCCCGCCGCGCGTGCCCGGTTTGGGGGGGGGATTGAGGCTTGCATTGCGGGCAGCTGAATGCGGCGGTAGGAGCTCACTGGCCACAGCGCCCACCGCCCACGACAGCTGTCACGGGCGGTGGGCTCCGGCGGTCACCCAGCTCCGAGCAGCGCGCGCCTTGAACGCGCGCGCGCGCGGCACCCGCCCGGCTGCCGCCGGGCGCGGTGCGCCGCAGCCTTTGCCTTGCGCCTAAGCCGAAGACGGTGTCTTCGGCTTCCTCTCTTGCGGATTGTGGCATGCAGTGGCGCAGCCCTTTGCCATGGGTGCGCTCAGGCCCGCTGTAAGCCCTGATCTCTGAGGCCACCACTGTGAGACCCTGGCAGCCCTTGGCCGCAGCTGTCAGTATGCAGGCCCCCTCGCACAGCGCAGAGATGGACGAGCGGGGCTGCCAGACGGGCAGCAGGGCCCGTGCTGGCAGCTCACGCGGCCAGGCCGCTTGCTGCGGCCTACCCTTCATTGAGGCTTGCATTGCGGGCAGCTGAATGCGGCGGTAGGAGCTCACTGGCCACAGCGCCCACCGCCCACGACAGACGTAGGCTGACGGGCACGCACACACAAAGCAGTAGATATCCTGCAAACGGCCGCGGTGGGGTGAAGGGGCAGTTTGTATATGGCGGGGTGCGCGGTCGGCTGCCGGGCTGATGACGAGACGAACTTTGGGGGAGGCAGGCCGCTTGCTGCTTGGTGGCAGCAACGAGGTAACAGCAGTATTTCTACCTCATGGAACGTGCACTGGTCAATGGGACGGACTGCAACCGGGCTTCAATTTCTAGCTTGGCAACAAACGCAGACCGGGCCTGAAGCATTAGGTTCAGCAAGTCACCGCAGGCATTTCTTGAATAAGGGTTTAGGGTTTAGGGTGGGGTGGACCCATACAAGGTCCAAAGCAAACCTTGAGACAACATAATCTCAGCCCCCACGCACTTGTTGAGCTGCCCGTCGACGGTTTCGGATGCGTGACGTCACGGGCTACCCCCTTGGGCCGTGCCACGGGTTGAAATTGCCTAGAGCGTGCGTGGCAAGCCAAGACGGTTTTGGGTTTGAGACAACATGTGAGACAACTTGCTGGCAGTTGTCCAGCCGGCGGTTTCGGGGGTTTCGAGGGTCGGGGCGCATCCGCCTCGCCGAGAGCTTTCCAACGAGCCCTCATACGTCGTCATTGGAGGTTTCTAACCCCCTCAACCACGCGTAGCCTCCTAGTGACCCAATGGGGTGCCCCCTAGGGTTTGACCCCCCCCCTAGGGTTTTGGGTTTAGGGTTTAGGGTTTAGGGTTTGTATGGGTCCAAAGCAAACCTTGAGACAACATAATCTCAGCCCCCACGCACTTGTTGAGCTGCCCGTCGACGGTTTCGGATGCGTGACGTCACGGGCTACCCCCTTGGGCCGTGCCACGGGTTGGAATTGCCTAGAGCATGCTTGGCAAGCCAA